>PNEQ01041340.1:6908-25999 GCA_003012365.1 Medauroidea extradentata
GGGGGGGGGGGGGAGAGATTCACACGCCCTTATGGCTTTCTGAATAATGCAATTTTTCCTTAATTTAACAGATTTGAACGGAAGAATATGTAAGGTATGTAAGCTGTTACCATTCCTAGTGTTGTACCTCTGGATTAGAAATAAAATTCAAGTTACCGGTACTATAAATCATATTATGTATATTATTGTGTATGAGCATGAGTGAAATGAGGATCACAGCGTACTTGATTAGTACTATGTTAGTTTCACAGTATAGTTCTTTTAAATGACTGAAAATTTACTGAATAGGCCCCCGGTTTGAGATGTCAAGTAAACGTATAATCATGTTTGAAATGCTCGGGAATTTAACCTGTACTTAATATGCAGTCAGGACAGTAGTAGTAAGATGAGTCCGATATCTGTGGAGGGCGAGAGACAACTGACTACAGTGCCATGTTGCCACATTCTGTACGTAAAATGTAATCGTACTACATTTTGGCGCTAACATTTTCGTCTCCAATTTAGCGCAGGATTCATATGGTGTGCTAATTCTGTGGTCGCTTCTTGTCACTCTGTATATACTGTAACAATAATTTAAACATCTATATTATATATTGATCTGTGAACTTCGTTTTGCATTAAATTTATTTCGTTTTATTAAATGGGTTTTAAAGATTTCTAAAAATAATAAAAACACATTTACTACCTTTATTTATATATTGCAGGATTTTGTCATTAAGAAAAAATTAAGGAGATGATGTTGCATGCAGTTTAAGTTATTTTAATTTATTTTTTACAAGAGAGATTTGAGGTCCTGCGTAGAACTTTAAATGGTGTACTTAAAACTAAAATATTTTTATTGGTTATCTACCCAGTGAGTACCCAAAATTCATCAATTAAATTGCTATGAATTTTAATGCTACATTACATTATCTGTAAGTTGAGTTGTACATGATGAGCTAAAATAGACAGTCACCTAACACGTCATAATATAGTTATAAAAGTGGCTATTATTACACCGAAAAATTAAATTATAATTACATTAGTTGAACCGTGTATTTATATATATGTATTGCACTCAGGCGTTAAATATTTTTGGTTATTACAGTTTGCTTCTTTTTCCCATTATCGACCAGCAGTTACTCAGGGAGCACTCTGCTGTAGTTGTTTTAATAAACTACTCCAAAACACGTACAAATGACGAGCTATAAAAATTAAACTGCAGGAGCCTCAAAACAAAAGAAAAAGGTCAATCTTAGCTGATGTTTCAGCTAACTTTTCTACAGTTATGCTACTAACAAGAGTGGAAAAGGAGTTGTGCTCTGAAGAAAGAAAATTCAGAAAGATTTTATTCCTAAGGCGTTACGGAAATATACGATATATTTGCACTTGTCTCATATGCCATCCTTAAAAAATGTCGGTGCGTGGTTTAGGGAAATTTTAAGGTAACTCGAAAGTTTATGAGGGTGCTCTCTACATTGGTTCACTTTACACGTGACATTGTGTCACGGAATGGTAATTACTAATTAGGTCACTTAGTTCTTTGTTGGGTACTTTAACTTACTTTTTGGATTCATTTTATTTATTAAGAGTATAAATTTTTACTCTTACAGTGAAAACATAGTTTTTGTAAAGTAACCTTCTAAACATGATCGTCAGTGAACCAAACCTTGATTATGTATTTTACCATAATTTGGTTTCAAAATTGTCGTCGCATTGACTTAGAACTTTAATAAATAATTGCACAAATTGTAATTACATGTTCTAAGATCACGCACGTTTGACGAACAACGACGAAGACATAAAGTTAAGAGAAAGTTAACTTTGTCGACATTTGTGAACAAAATCACGTTCATTACACGTACATAGATGCTTTGTCGATCGTAGTAGCAGTAGGACCTCATGGTAAAATATATTTATGCGTCGACTCCAGCATCTCAGAACTTTAATATATAAACTACCTGTATTACAAATAAAAACATATATTTCTACATAATTTTGTGTAATCCTTGAAAGAGGATGAATTGAGGTAAAGCTTCGTAGGAAAACGTGATGAATATGATAGGATGGATTAGGGGTAATGAAACAGTATTGCTGCGTGCCATGTACCTGTAGACCGGTGGTCGGCAGCTGTGTGGTAACACTTTGTGGACTAGCCCCTGAGTTAAAAGGTCGGGCGGCTACGTGATGGAAGTCACGCCGAAGCTACGTCATAGATACCTGTCCCAACTGCGCTTTTACCCTGCGAAGCGGCCTACGAGATTCAAGTCACGTACGAAACATGATGAAATGTCTATTTTTAGACCCCTGTAATGCGGTTATTCCCCGAATGTTTCGAAGAGTATAAGAGGGCCGAATCGACAGATTTGGAAGAGTTCGCTATTGGTCGTGCTAGAGGAAGGTGCTATGCTTGTGGAGAGAGTCTGGTGAAGACATCTTGGTGACGCCAGAGTCTACTGTGAGGCGGCAGGCGGCTACCTTCGGAGCAGTGTTGGGCGAAACAAGAGGACTGCTGCGGTGGGCTGACGAGCGAAGAGGAGGTGCGCGACGGGAGTCGAACCGAAGACCTCAAGAGTGAAGACAGCGGTGCACTCGGGGTGCTGCGCAGCACACGGCGATTCATCACCACTGCGGACTATTAAGGTTGTACACTGTCACTATTTGAGAGACTGTTGATTGGATATATGACTGAATTTTATTGTGATTAGTAGTGTTTAATTAATTGATGGCAGACGTTATTTGTGCTTTAATTGTCAAAGTTAATGAACGTGTCTGTGGCACAGTAGTAATCGTGTGCGTAATTAAGGGTGTTGTGAAGGTTATAGTTGATTGCTGTTTTGTGTGTTTTTGTAAGCTCTGTGAGCTAGTAAATCAATAATATAAACAACTCTTTTATTTCTAATTATAAGATCTCTATCCCAAAAGATTTAATGGGAATTGCCCACATATAAAGTTTTTGCTCAAACTTGTAACAGTATATAAACAAAATATTTTAATAACAACATTTAACCTATTGAAAATAAATTTTATCTTTACATAATTATAAAGACGAAATGAAATTGTTGTTGGTACATTTATTTAATTTTCAGTCATATTTTTAATGGTGCTAAAATATGTTGATTTAAAATTGTTTGTGGTCTCAGCTGGGTGTATGCTACCGTGACATGCAAATTTTGACTTTGACATGCCGTTATGGGAATACTGCGCATGATAAAAAATTTCCTTGAAGGAATATTGTAGCCACTAGTAATGTGCATAAAAAATTAACACTTCTTCGTACAAAAAAAAAAAAAACATTTCACGTTTGAACGGTCGTGACAAACAGGTGCGTAACGATGTTTGAATCCTCCGGCACGGAAAACTCTCGGAAGCCTCGCCGGGATTATAACCTGTCTTTATTAATGAAAGAAGCATCTCGCCGCGTTGTCTTGTCCCAATACTGAAGAGGAAGCGCGACGTATTTTCTGATCGATGTTAGAGGGGTAGGGTGGGAGGGAAGGTCGAGTGAGGGGAAGGGGAGATGCGGGAGGAGCGTCGTCGGTTGTTACGGGCGCTTGTTCGAGGCATTAGGGCGTGAGGTGCGCCTGCGGCTGGACTTTGGGCTGACTGGTCGTCGTCATTGTCGTCAGCGACGAGGGGTGGTACTCTGGCGCATCGGGCTTCTTCGTCAGCGCAGAGTTGTCGCCAGCCAGGTAACTGTCGAGACTCTTCAACTGTTCTCTCTCCCTCTATATAGGCAGTTTTAATAAGTCGCCAGCTGCATGTAGAAGGTAAGTCACGTGTGACACATTTTGTAGATAACTAACTTATATCTATAAACACCTGCTAGCAACACTTGGTTTTAAAATGGACGTCATTAAAACATTAATAAATTAAATTTATACGTTTCAGAGAGGAAATACTGATGAGCTGTTTGTTTAAAATACTTTCGAGTAAAAGGAAAAAATACAGCGCTGCAGGAATCTGAGAGCGTATAGGATAATAAATTTTTGACTTTCATAAAACTATTAGAAATATTATTAAGCCTTTACTGTTACAACACGCCATTGGCATTGACACACGTTTAATTTTATTGTGAGAAACTCAATTTGGTATCGTTTAGAATCGCCACCCTATATTTGTTAAATATTTTACTACACGCGATGCACATAACACTTTTTACTCATTATTTTATTTATATTGCATGTTATGTGCATTATTTCTTCGATATTATGAACACTGAGTGCCCAGTTTCAACCTCCTGTGGTTTTTGTTATGCATGTTGTTTACATTATTTTCGCTCCAATTGGCAAGTTTCGCTTGCTATCAGCAATTTATTCTGCTCTCGAGCAATGCAACCAGAAGTAGATCGAGAAGCTGCTCTCGTGACTTACTGAACGATTTAAAACTTTACTGATGCTACGCCTCAAGCTAAAATATGTCCTACCCAACCTAACTTATTGACTTATTGTAACTGCCTTATGCCACGTCCAGCGGGTCGTTTCACACTGAATATACTTTGGTTCGCGTAACTTCAGTACATTTTGACAGTTACTACGTTGGGTTTACAATTGAAAACTTAAACATTAACTTGCCCATTACACGTATATAGAAGATCTGTAATCGCGTTGTTAAATGCGACGGTTTCCAATATAACTTAGCAGGCCGTGTGCGTGGGTGGGGTTTCCTTTAACGTTAAACGAAACCGTTATATTATATATCTTAAGTAAAACTTCTGGGGAAACAGCCAATTAGGGTGAAGCATAACCCATCTACGACGCATAGAAACAGCACCAACGGTCAATATATTAACAAAGCTAGATGTATCAGTGTTTCATCCATTTTCCTGATCCCTGTTTAAATGAAAATACTGAACGTGATAAACAGGAAAATGTCTGTCAAGCAATAATTTACCACCAGATCTGTGGTTCACATCACCACCTTCTGATGGTGGTATTGTAGCTGGTTTCCGTGGTTGTAATTATGACTTAACGATTTTATTGTGAACGGTTTTCCCTTACGAGTTAATGGACCGAGTGCGTGAGTCGTGCTGTAGCGTGGCACGGGAAATATTTATTCTTGTGTGATTATTACAGATGTTTCTATCGCGTGTATCTCCGAAAAGAAGACATACTTCAAACGGTGTCCCTATGGTTTTAAAAATGCCGTCCGCTAATTAAAAACGTGATTTCCAAGCTCCTGGAAAGTGACGAAAATTACTTTTTCACGTTACTGTGGCTGAAGAAATATCAACCGTAATCGTAAAACAAATTCATAGAAACCTGCTTTGGACTTTACCACATACTTTTCCCAAATAAAGTAACAGGGTCATCCCTTAAAGTTCCGTAGAAAAACGCTTTCTACGAAAACAATGCAGGCTAGTTTAGCACTTCGCGCGTAGTCGATTAGGTGTTTGACGAACGTGTTATATTCGACTTAACGTCTTCCTCCGTTTCCGTGCCTCAAACGTAAAAAAAAAAAAAAAAAAAAAAAAAAAAAAAAAAAAAAAAAAAAAAAAAAAAAAAAAAAAAAAAAAAAAAAAAAAAAAAAAAAAAAAAAAAAAATAGTGTCCACTAACTATTTAACATGTGATTCTGTGTGCGCGACGAACGCTTACAACATAATTCTCAACACTTAATTGTTCTATTGTAACCCAGCCTTAGGGATCTTTATTTTCTTCATCATCTAATGTCAGTCACAAAAAACAAGACATTTTGTTTATATAGAAAGGCTAGACAATTGTTGGCAGACATTACATCATACATGTGCAACACATGACGTGTTCTCAGACCTGCCAACATTACACTGTAAAATCTTTGAAAATTTTACACTGTGTTTGTGTCGGCATCGGTTCAACCAACCTCTGAATTTTTACGTGTAATTTGTCTTACATTTTTTGAAATTACATTTTAAAACTCCACCTCCTTGTTCAAAGCTAAAAATAACTAAACTATTGCGCTTCTGTTGAAATTTGTTTTGCAAACACGCGGATGACGTTTGTGTGTATTATCACTACTGCAAGAGAATTTGCATGCATAAAGTAACACATCTTACTCATTTTAGCTATTATTCATAAATATACGTATACTCAGCACTATTCGAACTGTACCATCTCCTCATAAGTATTGGGTAAACATGTTTTGCTTGGATAATACCCTTCGGGGTCAGAGCGCGGGACACTTGAATGGTTAGTCAGGCGTCCAGAGCAAAATTTCATTTATGAGATTCTGGGTTGGTATGCTCAATAGTAACAACAGTACGTGGCACAACATATAATTCGTGACCTTTCTTTCAGTCTTAAGATGGGTTTGATAGTACAGACAATTTTGTTTATTTACAAGTAATAAAGTACCGACACGAATAAAACAAGAACGTGTTAGCTCTAGCCAACGTATTATGTGTGTAACACTTATAATTCCATGCAGGAACTTTGTTTTAATAGCTGACGAAAATCCTTTCTTGGAACTATATTTATACAGACGTTAATTTACCGTAGTTAGTGTATTCGTAGTTAAGTAATTGTATTTTGTCTATTGTTTCATGTCACATTATGTTTTCTATGTTCTACAAAAATATGTTATATTGGCGTTTATGGGGGTGTTCAGAGAACTCGCACGTAGAAAGCAAAATCTTTGTAGTGTACAATGAGATATTGTTTCTGTATTCCGTCTCTGTGAAATAATAATATTTTCTCTGAGCCATTCAAATAGTTCTAAAGACGAACAAACGATCGCGAAATGATTAAGCTGTAAAATTAAAGTTACCTGCCAATTTTTCGTAAAACCATACATTACACAGTAGTCAGATTAAATACCGCAACCTAAGTATGAAAAACTTATAATGTTATTTATTTGGTTTATGTAGGCACTAAAAATTATCATGACTGGTTTAAAAACTATGTAAATGATTTTCGCTACAGTGAAATACACAATAAAAAAACAGTTACTTAATTTCTAATAATAACTTAATTATTAGTGTGGTTACATCAGACATAATACGACGCGTAACCTGTACATCCACGAATAGGTTCCAATTTTCAAAACAAGTTGATTACAATGTTAAAAAGTGCCAAAAAGTACTGATAATAAATTAAAAATAGAATTACAAAACAAGTAAATATTTATTTCTATTTTATATAGCTATGAAACATAATTTGACTATTATAATTTATGAGACGAGCGTTTAAAATTCTACAAAAATTATACTGAATTTGCATTTTTTTATATAAGCTCACACAATAACATGAATAAGTGCGCAATCAAAATTGGGTGTCCCTGCTGATAAAAACAATAACAAACAAAACAATTAAATAAATTCCAAAGTTCAACATTTATTATAGAACGTTACTACACTATCATAGAAACAATAGAATGTAATATTTATAGCAGGGTTTACGCAGATATTTACGCATTTAAAACATAAATTTGAATTCCCTAGAGGATGTCTAAGATGGTTAGTAACAAGTTTACTAACTATAGCTGCTTTTGCAAAGTATACAGATGGAATATTTTCAAAATTTTAAACACGTACATTTATGCTATATAATTTTTGGTATGGCGAATTTGTGTTCAGTTAAAAAGTTGTGTCATAATTTTCATAATTACACAATCCTAAATTTGGTTGTAGAGTGACTACATAATTGATTACTAAGCCTACGACATACTTCAAATTTAATTGACTTAATCATACAAATTGCGTAATTTTTATGTGAAAAAAAAAAACAGAATTTGAAGAGGAAATTCATAGTATTTAAAACTAAATGCGCAGTAGGTGAGCACCAGCAGCTACGGAAAAAATTAGGACAAAATGCTCTGGTGTTTACGTTCAACTTGATAACTTTCTTAAGATCGTAACATACTTAATTATAGTACCACGCTGACATACACTCACTGACAGGACATAGTTTTGTTAGAATATAACAAACAATATTTGAAACCGTGTAACCACGATTCTCTTTCTAGCGAGGAAGTTTTCAATTTGTCACGCAATTAGGAATGTCTTGTACTTATTTCTCCTACGAAAATAGTAAATAAGTGGCAAATATTGATAGGTGTGATGTTTACTGGTCGTTCGTCATGTTACACTTTCTTTTCGGTAAATTGAGATTCGCTGTGCTGAAAAGGTCAGATCACTCGCTCGCCTCCCTTTACCACGGCGATCCGGGTTCAGCTCCTAGGGCGGGGGGGGGGGGGGTTCGCACGTGGGACGTGGCGGTTGTTATCGTTTGTTGGTGGGTTTTCTCGGAGTACTCCAGCTTCCTCCCGCCCTTTAGTTCGTAAGTCTGTCAAATCTAGCGTGTAATACTTTGCCCTCTTGTCTAGATAGAAATTGGGAGCAAAGAGCATATAATAAGAGAGTCTAAATTTCCATTTTACACTTCGTAAACCTAATTTTCACAAAAAAAAAAAAAAGAAAACGCCTAAAATTGGCTACAATTCATCCCTTCCCAATACCAACGTCAGAACACGTAGTTTAGTACTATTTTCATTTTTGGTCATTAGTATTTTTTATTAGGAATTATTTTGGTTGTTTTTATTAATGAATTATTGTTATTTGCTCCCTGACGAAGAGAGTGTTTACGTATAAAAGCTGCAGAACAATACTTACACTTTCATTATTTAATTTAACTTTTCAACATACTAACTAAAACTATTCGTTAACGGCATGCATTAATATAGATGGATCTTTGAGTTTGTTATTATTTCACTGTAACATTTATTTTTCGTTGCAAAAGTTGTCCGACCGCGGAGGTAAACTTCGGCAATCTTCGTTTATGGATTAGTTTGTCCTATCCCAATTACAAAGTCCTGTTCGGATGTATGTAGGTAGGCGGACAGCAAGGTTCTTAAGGGGCCTCCCTGGATAACCGCGTTTGTGTGTGTGAGGCCAGAGTGATAAGAGTGCCACTAACCGACGAACGTAAAGCATTATCGCCTCTCCGTGCAAGCCACTCAATTGGCGTGCAGTGCTTTACTATATCCGAAAATTATGTTCCATATAGACGTGCCGAATTTTTTAAACTTAGTGACATACTTTGAAGTATGTGTTCTTCTCGTAGCTATACAAATATAATGCGCGTTAAATAGTTTACCCAAAAAAAGAATAGTCGTAACTCACTGTAACGCATTTGGAGCGCAATAGGGAGTTCCCTTAATAGCTTAGACCAATGCCTCATACGAATGGCAAACTGAGAGGCAAGTGACAGTGGCATTTATTAATTGTACTGGAAAAAAAGTCGTGATTTTGTGTCTGTATCAAACTCTGCTCGACTTTTAGAGATTCATAATTTATTTGTGCAAAAATTAGTAATATTTATAGTTAATATAAAAGAGCACGCCAAAGTCACAAGTTTTCTGTACTGGGTTCGTAGACATAGATGAAACTATAGTAATCACAGAAACGAATTGATTTTCGGTGGAAGATAAAGTATTGAGCACTTACCTTCGTGACTACACAGAGAAAAATTTGATACATAAATATGTTAAATTGTTAAAAATTATAGACTTTAACAGTTCTTCATATCACCCTTCACAAACGCCGAAAACCTCGATGTGCTGACAAAAATCACTCTTATCACTCACTCATTCAACAGTTCTTAAAAACAAACTTTCGTTGGTGTAGTTATGAATGTATCGTGGATTAGCTCTTTGGTTTTTATATCATTGTGAACTATTTATAATCAATACTTAGGTCAATGTTTACCCTAGTATTGAATTTAATTATAGCTTATGAAATAATTTTCCAGACTGTGTCTCTTTGTGTGACTCTCTTTAAAACTTATGAATCCATGCACATTTAATATTTTTAAGTTTCGTACGATATTTAAAGTCAACGAAGTTCTGTACTTATTTAAAAAATGGTGTCCATTTAGAAATTCAGGCTGCTATAGGTCTGTCATATTTTGGGATCCATTCTACCGAATGACACCAAATTTTATATCTCGATTTGTCACTATTCAAACTTGATTGCAGTAGGATATATTTATATAGGTTTACAATTTTGGAGGACAGCTCCGCATTAGCAAATATAGATTTTAATACCATATGCTTAGCTTTACCGCTTTTAATGGTAAACGTAACGTGAAAATGTCAATTTAATGTCATGTTTCATATTAAATTATATATTTCGACTATTCATCGTACAGTGTTTGAATTTTGAAGAAAGTATTGCTGTAGATACGTTTAAAAAGAACATGATTACATAACAACAGTTTATATCACGAAAATAATTAACAGACTAACTAAAATAAAATTATATAATTCGAAAGTTCTTGATGTAATCTTAAATTCAGAATGTAGTATTACTCTATGTACACCATTTTGGAAGATAGCACGTAACTCCATCTTATATGGGTAACTCAACGTTGATATGCATATTCTGTCGTATTTAGAAAATTATAGAACCTACTCAAACCAAAAGTTTCATTTTGGCAGTTCATCATTCAAAGTTGGAGATCTGTATAGCTTATTGCTGAAGATCCTGTAACTTAGAAGATTAGTACTATATAGCCTACATATATTATTTTATTTATTATGACTATTTACGTGCCCTCGAACAGCACATGGTCTTGGTAGAGGAACACGGGGGAAGGGGGTAGGAGACGGCCAGGGCCTGTTTGAGGAACTATCCCAGCATTAGTCTGGAGTCATCTCGGAAAACCCTGGAAAACCGAAATCAGGATGGCCGGAGCGGAAGATCGAACCCGGGTACTTCCGAATGTGAGGCTAGTGTTTTACCACTGCTCCACCATGCTCGGTTATGTATATGAATATGTATATAGTGAATACATATAGCAGATGGAATTAAATATTTCGGAAACGACTGTACTGATATAAACTAAATTTTGTTTCGACATATGTTAGTTCAAGCTTTTAATTCAGAATAGTATAAAGGATATCCTTGATTAACGTTAAAAGCTATTAGTCACGTTGTAGGGGATACGAGGACGAGTAAAATTATACAGTACACTTAGCGTTGCAGCGGCTGGGAAGTACCCATAAATTGACTCACAAATTACGATATTCGCAGTAGCGTCAAGTGGGCCGAGCTAACAGTCCGGGCGGACAGCGAAGGTGTATCGATCGTATCGCTCCAAGGAGATTCCGATTTGATGTCCGGTCGAGGTCACTCCCAGGATCTCACATATGGACTCATATGTGACGATACTGAAGATGGGATATCACAGGAAACTGCTGTTTCCACTGTTTTTTTTTTTTTTTTTTTTTTTTTTTTCCACTCTGGGCCAGCTCAATAATCAGATTCCTCACCCTTATTCGCAGTTTTTGCTAGTTTAGTGCTATTTAAACGCAGGTTGCGACCCTGAAATCCCACAGTTTGTGTGTACATTTACGGGTATTCCCATCGTCTGCGACCCTTAAGTGTATTGCATAAGTATTGTACTCGTCTTCACATTCCCTTTAATGTGACAAAGAGGGTTAAACATTATTCTGCGACATCCTGTATTGTTGTATGCTCGTCATTTTGGAAAATAGAATAGCATAAGTAAACAAACATTTTAAGTAATATTTTGGAAACAATAAGTTAAGTTTAAATTAAGTTGCATTAATGTGCCCAGTAAACATTGATTACACCTATAATTAATTGAATAAAGAGGTAAGGAATATTATGTTGTCTGTAAACATACTTTGGGCATCTTCAGCAAAATCGACTAAAAATATTGTTCCCCGGTTGTAATATGGAGTTGCGACTCTGTATGCTCGATGGGCGTAACCGCCTAGTGTCCGAGGTTTGAGACGAGGATACACACATCACTTACGCGGGATGGTGAATTCTGAGAGCACCGACGCCTCTAGAAGGTGATTACGACAAGGAGGTGGTTTGTAAGATGGAGTAGGGGGCGGGGCTGTTGACAATAAAGCGAGACTAATGAGGTCGAGCGTCGCACCTCTTGTGGCGTCGGCCAAGGAGGTTATATGCGATTACTTACAACCTCTTTGGCGTCGGGCCTCACGGGTAACCCGATACGTCGGCTCCACGGCCATAGGGTAATTCTAAGACCGTGGTCGGGTCGTAGAAAACCCCAGAGGAACACTAAGCGAAACACGTCGAGATTTGAGTAACTTTAAAATTCTTCGAATTCTCTCGTAGTCTGGGTGCGTGGCATTGCTAGGGAGTAACCATGAGTAGTACGTGATTCTCACGCCTATGAGAGAGAGAAAGAGAATGAGAGAGAGAGAGTTTGGTCAGTGCTTAACATCGAGGTCTTCAGCGCTGGTGATGTGAGTATGGAGCAGCGCCGGAGTGAAGGGGCGGGGGAAACGGGAGATCTCCGAGAAAACCTGCCGGCCAGCGGTATCGTCCAGCACGATTCCCACATGCGAAAACCGGGGACCGGCCCCGCCGAGAATCCAACCCGGATCGCCTTGGTGGGAGGCGAGAGGTCTGACCCCACGGCCACCATGGCCCCTCTCACGGCTAGGAGTCTGCCTTACTTGCCATTAGCATGACTCATAACAACGAATACCCACATTCAAGAAACACCGCTATTCACAGATTGAAAACACTTGTGTGTGCAACACAATGCTTCCTGCCTAGTTGTATGTTCCCGGAGTCAGCAAGACTCTCCTAGATGGACCACACCTCCTACTGGATGCTACTCACGACTGTAATATTTATTTTTTATTTACGGTTGTAAACGATAAAGAGTTTATATTATATATATAGACATTTGTTATTTGATTATTTGAAAGGTGTCAGGTGTTTTAAAAGTTCGACAGTTATTATTTCTTCGGAGAGGGATGTCAAGGAAACCAACTTCATTACACGATCAGAAACTTGCGAAGCCAATGGATAATTTTCTCTCCCTTCCCCCCTCCCCCCGCGATATTCTTAAGAAACATGGCCTACAAACCTCGCATTAGGAGGGGGTTATAAGTGGGCGCGATTGGAGCAGGGGCTAGAGTAGAGGACTCGCCTTCCTGCAAAGCGACCCGGGCTCCATTCTTGGTGGGTACCATCCAGGTCTTCGCGTGTGGGTGGGAATCGTGCCGGACGATGCCGGTGGTCGGCAGATTTTCTCGGGTATGTTCCGTTTTGTCAACCCCTTTATTCTGGCTCTTCTCAATACTCCCTTCATAACAGATCACCTTCACCAACTTTAAAAAAAAATTTTGTTGTTAAGGGGCCCGCCTCGTGGCACATGTGTTTGTGTGAGTGAGGTATGGTGCTAAGGGCGACGTCGTATGGGCCATACAATGGTGCGTCACTTCTACGCTTAAGGCGTGCAGTCTTCGCGAAAAAACAAATTTCCTGTGACCCTATTGTTTTATTTACGAAATCACTTTACTAAAGTCCAATGCACTACCCTTAAGTGGTTTCACGTGTATTCGGCTAGTATATTTTCCGCTATAGCAGACTGAAAACCCCGTTTTGACCATTTTTGACGTGCCCTAAAAGGGGATTTCTAATACGTGTGTTGTCTTGAAAGTACTTAAATGACAGTCGTCTGAAGTGTGTGTTCTTTTCGTAGAGAAACGGCGTGAACACACGTGTATTAGTTTCGGTGTAAAACTTTTTCTTCAAACACGCTGCAGTGTGATTTTATGGCAACGAGGCGGGCCCCTTAAGCGCGGACAAAATATCTTCACACACAGTTCACATCTTCGAGGTAATATTAATTCCTGGGATTTGGTGAATTCGAGCTGCAGTTAGGCAAAGGTGATTACTGGTTGTTCGCTCGTCTATGTCAAGTGAAAACATGTGGCTTCTTATTGGCCATGAATTGGTTTATCGAGTATGAGATTCTTGTTAACTGAGTACGTATAGGCATGAGCTTGTCATTAACGTCTAAGAATGCAACTTGCGAGGTCAAAGGCGTACAACTGCGTCCTACGCCTTCTACCGTCTTTTCACACAACGCATGCACGATGCTTCAAATAACGACCAACAAGAAACCATAGCTTTTTACGTGGCGATGATAGACAAATGTTGAACATGTGTGCATAAAGTTTAAAATTTTTTTCAGGCGGTGTCAAGCTTTCAAAATTAAAAATGATCACCGATAAAGCAGTAATACTCATGTTTTAATATATAAACAATTTATATCTATGGTCGTGGTTTATCTACAACTTAAAAAAAAAAACCGTGTACACGTCTCATGAATAAGCATGGTCTGAATAGTAAACTGTAACACAGAATTGGACAATTTGTTACATTTGTTACAGTGTAAGCAGATATGCTAGAGACTTGCATATTTTAAACGAATTAAACATTCTCAAGGAACAGAAATAGAAAATTTCAAGGAGAAAACATTTAAATAACGACAAAACAATTATATTTCAATGAATTTTAATAATAAAAATTATTAACTTTCAAATTTATTTCAACAAGTAAAGCTATACGTGCTAATAAAAACTGGTAAAATAACAGAAAAAAATATAACGATACCATTAACATTTCATGAATGTATAAAAGCTGAGACTTTATCCGTTTAGTACCGAAGTTCGATTTTGGCTGAAAAATGTAGCTGTAGGTAGTAAGTAAATAGTGTTTTTACTTGAGTCACGTAATTCTCTCACGGCAAATCTAGTTGATGGTGGTTTATAAAATTGTTTACCAAAACTTACTCGGTTACTTTTACGTACACCCGGCGATATGCAGTCAGCTGGGTATACACAGAAGCAAGCTCGATTATACGATATTAATTAAAAAGAAGAACTGATCGCCAAGTCGACTCCGAACATAGCTCGCACCGGTCGTATTTTACATAGGTTCACAAGGCCTCCGTAATTACAAACTTCCAAAATTCCTATTATGAGGTGCCTGGTTGTTTGGAGTTGTAATTGTCGATTCCCGTGCGGGAACTCGGGGTGCCTAACAATGGAGGCAGTTGTACAGAGTAATGGCCGTTAGTTACATTAGAGCAAATACCTGCAGCGAGCCCTGAGGGGTGTAAATGACTCTGCATAATTAATGGGAGTAGGAAAGAGAAGTGTTCGTTCAATTTGAAGTTTTGATTCTACTACTATGACAAACTTTTTTTTTAAAAGCAATACTTGCTTTATTGCACTCAAAAACGTATATAACCTAAAAAGTGTAGAGAACATTTTAATCGCATTTAACAACGACTGAACAAACAAATATTCCATGTACTGGATCGCGTTTAAATTATATGGATACGATGCCGTGCTTCAATCTGATTCGAAGTGTTATTCGACTGAGATGATTAAAACCTTCACTTCAATACCGAAAGTATTAGGGGTATGAAGTTGCAACTTGCAAAATAATAATTTCGTATGTTAGACTCTCTCATTGCTCCAGAGTTCGCCAATGTGGGCCTTTTCACTTCCACGTTTAAATTCTACTGTATTTTCGCTGCAGCCTTATACATATCTTCAAGGTAGTGGGTAGAGAGAGAGTGAGAGAGAGAGAGGAGCAAAATGAGAGAGAAAGGAGAGAGAGAGGAGAAGAGAGAGAGTGAGAGAAAGAGAGAACTGCCGCTGAATAAAAGCGCTAGTTTTATTTCAGATGATCTGCTTGGATGTCAACACCTCGCCTAGATTTACGGCGGGTTCAAACAAGTGTTTTGCAAGTTGGATACATCGTGACATTTGCGACATCCGGCAAACTTTCTTGTGTTTCTACCACTGCCTCTCATTCTTGCATACCGTTTTTTTTCTCCTGGTTTGGATCCTCAGTAATATCTCCATTCATAAAACGGATCGATACCAAGTGAGTCGCATCCTGCTGTGTAGCCGAGAGATCCTGTCCTGTTAGTCTTCCTTTGTACAGTCGTGCTGCAAGCTGGCCCTATACAGCCATTGTAGGCTGTACTGCGGGTGGTCGAGTGCACAGGCGCAACTCGATTTCGCGTACAGAAAATGTTAGTGATTACAGTTCAAGAAACTAACTAAAAATGATAAATAGATAATCCTGCAAAGTCGCAAGTCAGCGGAATCTAATCACGAAATTGTGTCTCACAGCCACTTTACGTGTTGCCCCACAGGAATGCGTACGTAATTGGCAGTTTTAGTTGTTATAGCACCGTTTGTAGTCTACTTTCCTTGAAGCTGTAGCCACTATTCATTCCTCTCTATCACTCTCTGTCTCTCCCTTTGTGTGCTTGTTGTGTACTGACATGCATGTTTGTTATTTTCTAACGACTCGGCTTTCGCGGAATCAATTTAAATAACTTATGCTTTTAGATAACAACGAAATGACACTGGAACTGTCTTCTTAGTAAGTTTTCTGAAAAAAAAAAACTATAGAATTGTTTTTGGGTCGTAAATGGAACTTCATCACAGCTACCTAAACCGTGACCTAAGGATGAACTTTCAGGCCAAAAGTTAAACAGAATTAAAAAAAGCTTAGAAATTTTTTTTTGCTTATAGTTCAGTATTGTAACTCTCGCATACCTTCCCAAAACTAAGATGAAAATATATTGCAAAACCAATAATGTCTAACTTGTTTGCTAAATAAACTTTTGTTTTGCTTAATGTTATACAATTTCGGTTTGCTTATATTTTATTCCGATCAAGTGAATTATTTGATTTAATGTCATTACAGGATCATTTCGCAATTTTTTTAAGCACTACAAACTTCTGTCAGACTGAAAATATCAGTGATAAACCAAATTCCGTATGTTATGGGATTTTTAATAACCCTTTACATCAGTCAAACCTGAACCCCCATTCATCGACTTTAAAACACGCATTTCACCACCTCCTGGGTTCTTTCCCTGTACCTGTCAAACTCTTCTACTGGCGTGTTAGGTTAGAAACTTCTGAGTCGTAGATTTATGTTCAAGGGCATATTTTACTAATATAGTTTTTTCAGCACTTGATACTGAAAGAAACTCTCAAACAATTTGTTTAGCTAGTGAATGTCGCGTAAACCTAAGTGTTTCAAATGTCTCCCCTGAACCGAGCGAAATGGCACATTTTACCGAACTGGCATTCGGGATGACCCGTTTATTGTTTATTTGGGCGACAATGGCAATCTTTCATAATCTCGCAGTTTCCTAGCCTTTAAGTCCGTCTGCCTAATTTGAGACGAGTAGGATCTTCTTGCAAAACGATGTGATGTGTCATATGAGCTGTAATTAATTCGAACAGCATAGCTATAGCGTCTAAATCTGTTCCTGACCATTGATTCTTCAGACTAACACCACTAAAGAAAATTTGAAATCATCTCGATCGCTATGGTCTCTGTATGGATACTCCACCACGTTCAATTCTTCACCAGCTATTGGCTACACTGAAATCTGTACGGCTCTAAATACTTGGTAATCTCTCAGCATGATAATGAATCTAACACGCCGTATAGCTGTTGCACGGACATGCAGTACAACGAGGTTTTGCTCTTGTTCACAGATGGAGGTCATAACAAAACGACTCGGCTGTGTATTTTCTCAACCTCAGGATACTTAAACTTCTCTCGAGTAAACATTAGAGAGTTGTAACTCCTCATTTTCTTCCCTAAGGTGCAAACAACCAATGCTTGAAGTACACATTCGTAGACATATTTCAGTATACGTACTGCTTCCAATGCATACAATAATTAGTATTTATTCAGGATGTTCGAAAACACAGAATCTAAGCTCCAGTCATAGTTACATTGGATCAACATGAATTCAAAATGGTTACTCTCGTATATGATGTAGTTCAATTGTTTTCAATCTGGTGGCGTACAAGGCCTAGGAAACAACGCTGTGCGACAACACGTGTATGACAAGTTGCATAGGACGTAGGCGCGCGACATTAAAATCTGCATTATGCTCCTTGCCCTATGCAAACCATCCTACATAATTTACTTCCTCGTACTGCAGTGTCCTCCAGCCGTTGTTCACCGCAACTTTTATCATAACTTAATTATATTTAAATATATTCCAGGCATAAGCGCTCTTGATTTACACTTGTCCAAAGGAACAGTCTGGAGTTGGTGTGTTGAATGTTCGGAAAACCTGTCCTTATTTTCAGTCATTACATTAAAATAATATCATCTTCATTTTGTTATCTGCCTTGAACATGCCAAGGAAAAGCGTAGGGCATAATATTTGCGTTCATTAAACTGAATTAACAGCATCGAGCACTTCACGCCACTTCTGTCGTGCCATTGTGATTCCGGCATTACGCGTGTCAAACAGTATTGTTCAACTTACATTCATAACTATAAAGCTGGTGTATTTTAGAAATAACGTCACAGTTTTATGTTACTCATAATGAGGATTGAACGATTTCAAAGTCAATATAGTTTTTTGCATGTTTTGAAACATCCACGGTATTGGTAATGGTCTTAGGTTAACACGTAGGTTATTCACAAAGTGCTCTTCTATTCACAAAATATGGTCTTAAATTTTACTATACCAAAAATACGGTTATAACACTTTAACTATAGCGGAATGCTAAGTATAAATCAAATAGAAAGGTTTTCATATTACCATTCGCCTGTTGTCCGATCGAATGAGTGAGTGAGAGACTTTGGTCAGCGCTTAACAACGAGAGATGACGAGAGGTGAGTATGGAGCAGTACCGGAAAGAAGGGGCAGAGGAAACGGGAGATCCACGAAAAAACCCGCCACCCAATGGCATCGTCCGGGGACCGACCCAGCCGGGAATCGAAACCGGATCGCTTTGGTGGAAGGCGAATGGTCTTACCATTCGGCCACCGCGGCTTCCTTGTCCGAGCGTTGAAACCACAGTACCCCGAGAGGATAGGGCTACGCGGTACGCAAGAAAACATTTTGAAAGTTTCAATATAAATAAATAACGTGGCTAATGACAAACCTCTGAAGTGAAGTAATTTTGGTATACGTTTGGTAGTGGGGTTTTCAGCGCTGGTGAGCCGTGATACGATACTCAGCGGCGCCGGAATGAAAGGCGAGAGAAAACGAGAACTCTCCGAGAAAACGCGCCCACCAACGGCACCGTTCGGCATGATTTCAACATGCGAAAATTCGGGTCGACCTCGCTGGTATAAATACAGGGTGTCCATAAAGTCTTTCCCTCATTACAAAAATTCATAACTAGAAAACTACAAATGCTAGCAAACTGCGGTTTGGACGAACATTATGTGCAACTCATAAAGTTTTTTTTTGCCATATTAGGCAACTTCTACATGTGCACCGTTGGTGGCCCGTAGAACATCAAGGCGATATTCAATTTCTTGCCACGTTT
>PNEQ01041341.1:0-13773 GCA_003012365.1 Medauroidea extradentata
TACCTCTACCCTAAAAATCTTCTGTACCTCTACCCTAAAAATCTTCTGTACCTCTACCCTAAAAATCTTCTGTACCTCTACCCTAAAAATCTTCTGTACCTCTACCCTAAAAATCTTCTGTACCTCTACCCTAAAAATCTTCTGTACCTCTACCCTAAAAATCTTCTGTACTTCTACCCTAAAAATCTTCTGTACCTCTACCCTAAAAATCTTCTGTACCTCTACCCAAAAAATCTTCTGTACCTCTACCCTACAATCTTCTGTACCTCTACCCTACAATCTTCTGTACCTCTACCCTACAATCTTCTGTACCTCTACCCTACAATTTTCTGTACCTCTACCCTACAATTTTCTGTACTTCTACCCTACAATTTTCTGTACCTCTACCCTACAATCTTCTGTGCCTCTATCCAACAATTTTCTGTACCTTAAATTTTTCTGTTCACCTACTCTACAGCTTTCTGTATCTCTACCACATTATTTTTAACGTCACTACCTTACATTTATAATGCCCCTACCCTACGATTTTCTGTACCTCTTCCCCATAATTTCCAATGTCCCTACCTTGCAATTTTTTGTTCCCCAGCCCATGAATTTCAGTGTGCCTACCCCACAATTTTGCCAACCTTGTTTGCTTGCCTAAAATAGTCAAGCAACATATATAAACTAGTGCTACAGTAAAAATGGTAAAATTTTGGATTTTGTTATCCTATTTCTCATGCACCATTTTATGCCTTTAATTACTGTCTTTCTACACTTATGTAGTGCTGATGTATTGGTACTTCGTATTCTGCAACACTTTGTGGGGTAACTTAAAACTTGACAGGTTATGTCAATTATCACAAGCCAGTGTATCTTGTACGATTTTTATCTGGTTTCCGGTTTTTATTTCTTTGCGAATTGCCTGGGAAAATCTTGTAATGTGCAAAAATCTCTTGGAAGAAATGGTAACATACAAATGACAACATGTTGATGCAAATTTATTTCAAGAATTACCACAAAGAATATCAATGTAACGTCAATTAGTTGTCAGATGCTCGATTTATCCTTTTTGTACTGCACTTCATTGAACTGCAAGTGAATTCTACTATATAAACAAACAACTAAATGTTTTAACTATAGGATAAGTTACCTCGTCACTATTTATGCATTCATAACTCAGAGTAAACTGCAAAATTATCTGTTAGGCTTTGTTCATAACTTCTTTGACTTTAATTAATTCTGAAAACTAAAGAATTCACTTAATTTGTCTGTTACTTGATTTTTACAAACAGTGACAAAAAATTGTATAATTGTTTAGCATGGGCCCTGAGGCTTTGTTTGGAACCAGCTTCATCGTGTGACGTCACACTGACTGTGTCCATTAATCTAGCTTGTTAATAAGTTTTTATTTTTGTGATGGATGATTTAAAAAATAAATATGAGTAAAAAGTATGTGAAGAGGAAAATTGTTCAACACTGCAATGAGATTATTATGCTGTTCCCGATAATTAGAGTGTAAATACAGTGTTTGTGTCAAGTTTTTTCTTCTTTCTTTCTTCTCCTCCAACCTCCTGTTACAGGCAACTTGGAATGTTCTCAACATCAGTCTATTTTGCATGTGGCATGTTAGTGGTGCTTTGTTAATAAGTATAGTAGAGAACATTTAAAATTTGTTACACTGCAATAAATGTGATATAAGATTGACAGTTCTGCTTTACTGGTGGCGATAAATTTGTTTGTCTATCTGTGTTTTGTGTTCTCTTGTACATCTCTGTCTACAAGTTTTAGTAATTACTGATAGATAATTGTGTCATGTTTTTGAATGTACAGCTGGTAAATTGGGTGCATCTGCAAAGAGAAAGAAGAAACAAGATTCTCCCAAAGAAGATCCAAAGAAACAAAAACTTTCCAATGCTGTTGACGATGGTGAGTTTCCAAACATAGTGTGACATTTATATTTCTATGTTATTTTGTTGCATAAAAAAAATCATTGTTTTCTAATACTGTAAATATTAATTATCGGCCATGACCATTTCTGCTTAATAACCTGTTGATGGTTCAATATACTGTACTTACTGCTGTCCACTGGTGTGATATTTGTGTACATTGAATTTCAGTAATTTCATACATTAATAGTGCACATTATTGTGTAATTAAATTGTAAAATATTTTTATACACAGTGAGTTGAAAAGACAGCATATTAGTAATACATTTTTAAAACTTTCATGACTTCATAAATGCCCATGCTGAAAAACATAACTCTTTTGATAATGATATACAGTAGTGTCTCGTTATAGCGAAATGTCACGGTTCTGGGTTCGAACTTCGCTATAGCCGAATTTGGCCTATTCTGACCCCTAAACCGAAAGATTGCATTAAAGTTGTCTTATTTAATTACAAAGTAGTACGTTATTTTAAGGAAATATAGGTTTATTTTAACGGGTAAGTATGCGCTGGTTACAGTGATATCCAACAAGTATAGGTGCAACTATTCGCTAAGTCCAAATAGGCCAAAATCTCCGCAGCGTCATGTAAGTATGGTTATCAATCACCAGGCCGCCTCAACGGTGTCTCGCCCGTGCGGGCGCAAGAGTGCGTGCACCGGCAGTCAACATGATTACGCTGCCAGCCGCTGCAGACCAATGTAATCGGTTTGACGAGTGTAGCAATTTATTTATTTATTTTGGCATATTATGTGTGTCCTTTCACACTGTGGCACGCGTCGAATAATTTGTGCGCTTGCCTGAGACATATGTCTGCTTGGACGGGTGATGTAATTGTTCATTTTTCCGTTGGGCAGGTAATGCAAAAGTGTTATTTGCCAGCCAAAATAAGCGACGCCAACATTGACAGTTGCTTTATTTTCGCGCACTAGTAGTGAACTGCACGAAGCTAAGTTCGAAGCGAATTAGTAGTAACAGAAGTGTGCGCACGTGTATGCATTGACTTTGAGCAAGGTAACAAGTTTGTGATTTTATTCCGGCAGTGTGTCGACAGAAAACATGTCTGACCTATGTGAATGCTACCAAATCTAGACAGACAATTCGTTGAAAAGCAGTGCTAAAGCTAGACATGCTCGTTTTCTCACATGGCCCACCACCTGTGATTTTTTTCTTTACTTTTTTTTTTCTTTCTTCTCCTTCAGCTGTCCAAACAGACTCGTTCCAAGACAAAAAAAGTTACTTACTCTTGTTCCCACGCTCTTCCTGACAGTGTGTAAGATGCTGTAACAATACAACGGCCATATAATTAGTTTACAGTAAATATTGAAATTGCCATTAAACTAAAAGATAAAAACACGTACGGCCAACTGTGTGAGCATGAAGGTGAATCAGAACAGCAAATGCACTGACACAGGAGACTGTAACGCTAATGCATCCTCTCATTCGCCGTCCTTGTTGCTTATCTCAAAAAGTTGAAGGTCTATGAAGTAAAATATGAGCTGTAGCAAGCTAAGCAGGGATAAGCACGAGTAGTTGTGTGGGTGCATGTGTGAGAGAGACAGCGGTATCGTCTCTGCATGGTGTGTGAGACTCGGGTATAGCATAGCCGGCGGTAATTATTTGTAGTGAAGAAACAGCATATATCCGCCGTTATTCAGTCAGAACACGCAGTTCTTGTTCCAAATAGCCGTGTCGTTATCTGAGCTGAGCGGAAGATCCTTATAACTATTAAAATAAAAAAAAATAAAAATGGCAGGGATTGAGAATACTGTCGTAGTTGCGGTGACGTAGTAGCCGTTGCTGTAGTTGTGGGGCTCGCCTGTACGTATATCAATATCGGTAAATAAAATCAGAAAAGCAAGCTGTATACGATACTACACACAGTTGAGAGAACAATGATTAACTACGGAAACGAAGCCAACGGACCTGGGTTGAAAAGGGGTGGGGGAAATAAAGGGCGCAATTCTATTTTTAGAACAATGCGCACTTTGGGGAGGGAAGCCAGATGTCCAGGCAGGGCAGAAGCATGACTCACCTGACAGTGCCCACGGCAGCGGGTTGGCATGGGATTGGGGGGAAGTTTGTAGGCGCGAGGGGTGGAGGTAATATATACATCCGGCTGTCAAGATAACAAATACCTACTCACTTCACAAGGTCACGTACATCGCCGTAAGCCTGCTTCACATGGCCACGAATCTCGCTGCAAGTCTGCTTCACACGACTCACCATACATGTTTGTACTCTTAAAATTCAGGTTTTTCATGGAATTTTTTTGGGTTTTTTTGACGGTTCCTCAAAAAGACTTTGCTATAACCGTGTTTTCACTATTTCGGTGTTCGCTATGACAGGATTCTACTGTAGTAATTTATTAGCTGTTAAGTTATTAAACTGCAAACTACAGATACAGGGTACTGTGTTTGTTCACGTAATGTTCACAATCATAAGATGTGCGCACCCTTGTCTTGAATTTAGGAAAAACAGATACGTATAATCGCTGTACCTGGGTTTTTCAACAGGCAATACAACTGTGAAAAAGTGAATAGAAAAAAACTTTTGAAAGAGAAGTCAATGAAGTTGAATTGTCTCTGATTGTTTTGGTTTAAATTTTGCACTATTTCTATTTTCATGGTTGGTCGAAGTGTCCTTCAGTCCTCGCGAAGCGCACCAGGGTGGCTAATGGCCATAATAAGTGGCATAACTGACTACGTCTTGGATGGTTTGTGCAAAATAAATAGAGCACCCATAAAAAATTATATTTTACTATGCAGATTTTTTTAAAATTAAAATATTGTCTTGCGTGAAGTTCTAGTGAGGCGATATAGGCAGTAATATAGATTTGCCAGTTTTATACGCCAGGCAGATTTGGTAGAGTACAGTGGCAGCACTGCTGGCTCAGCTTGCACTACTAGTATAGTTGCGTGCTTGTTGTAGGGGAATCATACTTTATCAATATTGTCGGAAAATTGGGTGTAGTAAAATATAATAAGTAAGAGTAGTTTAAGTGCTAGAGGGAGAGAGGTATGAAATATATACCAGTGAGGGATAGAGAGATACTTGACTTTTTAAAAAAATGATGTGAAGTTAATATAGCTGAAAATAGCTATACTGTAATGTAAAATTACAAAGTGGGGAGTTTGTATTACTGAAGTCGCTATGACTAGTGAGGTGGAGAGCAATAATTAATTATACAGTAGAACCTCAACTATCCGAATCATTTGGGACCGGACCCCGTTCGGATAATCAAATTCGGATAGTCGGAAATTTGGTTAATTGGATTTTTATCAAAAATAGGGTGTATACTTTTTAGTTAGTTAAATGAAAAGACAACACTTTTACATGTTATATAGCGTATGTACTTACAAGTGCTGTACATTTAGTATTAAATGAAAGTCATTGTGTGCTGAACATCTTGGTCAAAGTAAGCTGTTTTACTGTCCTGATCTGTTTTCGGGCAGTTGCGCATTCGCTTGACGGTGAGAAGTTGCATGTGGTCACACTCTAGCTGACGCTCTATCCACTTCAACACAGTTTCAATGCCGGCAAACGCTTCTAATTGATGGTCCCGTGTCTGCTTCAACTTTGACATTGCCATCTTCTTCTTCAACACTTTCTTCTTTCTCACTTACAATAAGTTCATCATTTAGAATTTGAAACCCCGGGTCTGACGAATCACACACCATCCACTCTCCTACATCTTCAGCAATCACTTCTGAACATCCAGAAATTTTCAGAAGAATGTTTCTTAATTCTACAAGTGACAAGTCAACTTTATCTTTTCCTGTCTCTTCCCTTTCCTTTTCTGGAGCTTCTTCCTTTTTCTCCTTCTCTTCTTCAGTTGATATGCCTTAACTTGTTCCACGCCCATGTTAATGTTGCTGCCTGAACCAAGCTCCAAGCTTCCACCGCCATGTAAGCACAATTTTCAAATTAATTTTTTGTGGTTAGTAAACACACCTTCGTCTTCACCCTCTACCAAAAGTTTCCTTAAAACTTGCCTTCTGTAATGGTGTTCCATGGTTTCGATAAATGACTGGTTCATTGGTTGCAACACACTTGCGACGTTTGGTGGTAAATAGATTGTTATAAACTGGCCATTCCCTCTTTCCAACAATTCTTAGGTGGGATGAGTTGGTGCATTATCAACAATCAAAAGCACTTTGTCTTCTTTTCCAAGAAATTTTTGGTGCTTTTTCACTTCAGCATCTACACTAGCTTCATGGAGAGAAGAACAATAGCCTGCATAGACAGATCATTATTTTGCAAATTGCAGTACATGCGTATGTACGTTTCCATCTAAATTTTTTTTCTGAAAGCTATTCGGATACAGTAGTTGGCATTCAGATAATCTGAGTTCTGCTGTAATAATAAGTACTGAACTGTACCATAATGATAACCTATAAATAACAGGAAATTAATTCTATACTAATCAGGACTTTGGGGGAAGTAAAATATGTACCTCCTACAGGGGTACCAACGTCTACGGATTCTCCGTAGTTTCTACGGACAAAGTATGTAAACTACGAATCTCCGGACGATGTACGGCATACTACGGATACGCGGCAAAATAGCTAGTGTCATTTTCTGCCCACGCGTATTTATATCTTTGTGTATGGGTGTAGGGGAGGGGGGGGTCCATGCGTACAGCGTTGCCACTAAAGCGGTAGTAGACGTACAATTGTTTCGGTACTCGTAGCGGTAGTTTTTGACTTGTTCTGTTACGCGTGTACCAGTATTATGCGGTGAGCGTACCAGATTTACCATGCGACTAACTTATTTCCACTGTTGCCAATCACTTCAGTTCGGGCCGAGGACATTTTGTTGTTTACATTCGGTTGTAGCTTGCGTGTGCGTTATCTGTAGTAATGTGGAAAAGTGGTTATTATAATAAATTACAGTCATATAAGGTGAAGTAAATATTCATAGGGAATTCCGGCAAAGGATCAACCATGTCGGACGATGAATGCACGACCACAAAAAGACATAAGATTGCAGCGCAGCGGTTTCGAACTGAGTATGCCCATGAGTGGCAGTGTTTGAAAGCCAGCGAGGTGTCGGAGCATAGTGTTTTTTGTACCGTGTGTAATTGTGAATTTTCAGTCAAGCATGGTGGCCGTGATGATTGCAGACGACACATCGCTTCTAAGAAACACATTGAACTCGCGAAGGTTAAGGCAGGAACGAAATCATTAACTTCGTTTTTTATCAAGGCAGAGGATTCTCACAGCGTCATGAATGCTGAAATGTTGTTTACTACTTTCGGAAATGTATAATCAGCAATTTGTGTTAATTGTGAGGTAAGATTGCTATTTTTATTATTTATAATTTAACCACAAATGAGATTTTTTAGTTGTAATTGCTGGCAAATGAAAATAGTCCGTGTATTTTAAAATTGTTCTGATTTATCTATTTCTCGCAGTTCCTCCAAGGACTCAAATAGGCCTATGTATAATTTTTTGCTCTAAATATTGGAAAGCAATATCAAATATTTGACTGGCAGTAGATTCAATGTTAATATACAAAAACTGTGTAAATAGCACAATTTTGCACCTTGAAATTGAAAATTTTCCGGGGGAGGGCCCCCTTGTAAGGGGAGACGATGACCCTACGGGGACGAGGGATGACTACTGATGAGACCACCTAGAAGTTGGCATCCCTGCTCCTAGTGCATTACAATGAAAAATAAGACTTGAAAAAAGACTTCCACCTTGTAGCCTGTTGTAAGATACATACTGAAAGTTAGGTAGAGCACATGTACAGACAAACTTACTGAAATAATAAAATACCTCGCTTGGCTGTGAATAACAGACTATAAAACTCCTACGGGTTGCGTCTCCTACCTTTTAGTGTGTGCCCAATTTACATAATCAACTTCCGCGGCAACTCGAGATATTCCAACATTAGGTAGCCAATTTAAGTTTAGGGGCTATCTATCAATTTTAAAATGAATACTAATGAAACACTGAAATAAATTAAAGTGTTCCAGTAATGGAGGTTTATTAACAGACGAATAAAATTAATCTTACAAAAATACATAGTCAACTCAATTTTATGACCCCGGGAATGTCTCTCGAAGTAACAACCCTTTTTGCAGGAACCGTGGAAAACTGGAAAAAAATTTGCTTCAAAAATAAAAAAAAAATATTATTTAAATTCAAAGAAAATTGGAGGAAAAAGCATTGCATTTTTTATGTCTTGAAATGGTTGCAGTTCTTTTCTCAAACTGTACTGCCTCACGCAGCGTGTTTTAAAAATATACGTTTCTGCCCCTTCATCCCTCGTGGCGCGATGGCCAACTGACGGCCCGTCAGCCCCTTTCCCCTTTTTTCGATTTTGATTCAGTAACGTTGTAGTTTTTTTTTTTTTTTTTTTTGACGACTTCACTATTTTTATTGGATTCGAATTTCAGACTTTTGGTTTCAACAAAATGACTGCAAAGAGAACATTCTTAACACTTATGAAGAAGTACGAGAACATTCAGGGAATGGATGAAAACAAGATCACCAAGACAGAAATTGCGCTGAGGCAAGGCACTCCAAAGTCGTTTATATTAACAATGGTCAACATCTTGACGTTTATAATTGTTTACTGTTGGTCAACAAATTAAAACTGAGTATCAAATAAATCCCTCTCCATGCAATTTAATGAAGTGTGTAAAAAACTTGTGCACAGAGTAGAATCATTATACAAGCAGATTATTTTCACACAACTGGGTAAGCTAGAAGAACTGCAAAACAAAGGAATGTGTTATTATGTCCCATCAGTTCAGCGAGCGTCTGGAGCTGTGACTAGGTAGCGGTCAAAAGTGGCACAAGTGACACAGGTTAGACACGTCATGTATGTTGTTTTTGAACTAACCAGTTTCTAGATAGGTCCTTGGACGCACAAATTATTGTACACGTGTGTGTGTGGTCGCTCAGTGCCGTAATGTAATCGTAGATAAGGTCCCAGGAGGCAAAAACAAATTTATCAAAACAAATGTTGTGCCAGCTAAATTTACAGTTGCTGGCGAAGTTCGTGTGTAATGTGTCGACGAAAAGTACCTGTTAATAATTTTGAAATGCGGACATTGCTGGTACTTAATGTGCATTGCCTGCAATTTACATGTTTCGTTATCATGAAATAATGCCTGATTTCGAGCTACAGAAAGGTTGTACTGTAGAACCCTGATTTAACGAAATGTCGTGGGACCCGAAAATGTTTACTCTAAATCGATGTTTCGTTAAATCCGACTTCACCCCCCCCCCCCTTTTCCAAATCAACAAAAAAATTGTTAAATCCTCGGGCATGTTTCGTCGGAATTTAAGGTAATTTTAAAAATGTATATTGGCTCAAAACAATAACAAAACGCATTTACCGTCAACGGGTAAGGCACAAACATGAAAGAAAAGAAAAATCGCCGAATGAACTTTAAAAACTTGTAGTGCAACGCTCGGCGAGCGTTGTCATGGTGAGTGCTGCCGCCCTCGCGCGCGCCATCAACATGTGAGACGTGATGACTAACACCGCCGAGCCTTCAAACTTTTAGTCTATCTCCTGCCCGCTCCATTAACAAAATTAAAGAAATTGCCACGAAAAATTGTAAAAAAATTAAACTGCAAGGAAAACTAGAATAAAAGTTTGCGAGACAACGCTAAAATAATAATTAAATACGCGCGACGGTGGCCATTTTAGCTTGTATGCAGCCGCTCTCATGAAACAAACTCGTTGGTTTGCTAGCTAAAAATACTTTGCACTCAAGCGTTTTTTTAGCATTGGAGAAACAAACTATTTACGTTTACGGTAATAAATTTGTTGTAAAAAGTCAGCATAAATAACATTGCATAAATTTTTATAAACTTGCTTTTTTTATCACAGGACGCGAGTGTAAATAATCACTCTGCACACCACTGCATTCTATTGTTAATAGAATTAATGAAGAGAGCATGCTGCCGTGCAGTGTATTCTAACGGAGACGCGAAGCACTATCTATGAATTGGTTCTTGCGCTGTCCACTGCTGCGCTGTGGAGACTAGGTACCTAGATGCTCGTTCACTCGCTAGCCGCCAGGATGAGGATCTAGGCGCACGCTTGTTATCCAACATATCGGTGCTCACTCTGCAGCGCCCGCGTGTGCGTATCTCGAAATCATTCCTGCAGCCAAAGTTTTAACGAATTTTTTTTTTTTTTTGTTTCTCCATGGATGGTTTAAGTTTTTCTACTGAGAAATAAGAATATACTCCAATTGGTGCTAGTATTTTTAAACGAATTAAATTACAATTAATATTCCATTTTATCAAATTCATTTAGTTATTTAATACATTTTTTTGTTATATTTTGAATTTTCCTAAAAATCCTTTCGTTAAATCGCTGTTTTCGTTATTCCCGAGTTTGTTAAATCGGGGCCCTACTGTATATGCACTTACAGAGTATACATTTATTCAAAATACGCTATTCTATTTTAAAATATTACTATTTCAATAAACTTTATTACGATGTTTGTGCATATAACTTTCATAAACTGTCATTGTGGCTGCAAGAAAATATATTTCTGGTGAAGGTTTTCTTAATTTTCAGCCAAAAACCTGCCATATTCACTTCATCTATTTATTTATTCAAAATAAGTCACTGTATTGAAAAGTATTACTATTTAAATAAACTTTATTATGATAGTGTTGAAAATAACATCTCTAAAACTGCTGTTGTGGACGCAAGAATGCGGTATATATTGTGTAGCAACCATGAGGTTTCGTGGCCCACTACTTGGTGTGTATGTAATGGTTAGCACGTGGCCGGGGGAGATTTTGGTTGTGACGGCATATCACGCTAGGCCTGCTGAGGGCTGCAGAGAGAGGGGAGTGATGTGGTTGCACAGGGGAAGATGCGCGGTATGACTGGTAGGCTTGCCGTGGCCAGCGGAGTAGAGAAAGTTGAGTGTGATTTTGCTAGCATGAAGGCGGTGTGGGCGAGCGAGGGAGATAAACCCGGAACAGCTGGTAGTCTAGCGCGTGTCGTGAAGTTTGTTTACACACGATAGCGAGCTTCGAGTATGGTGAATTACCGTTAATGATCCTGGTTGTTGGTCAAGCAATGGTTCCAGCTGAGTAACGAGTTAGGGAGCGCTTGGTAACAGTTGCTATTACAACTGTGTCGTGTTACGCGGCTAACAGATGGGGCGATTCATGTCGGGCAGTGATAGCTTGTTGGTGATTTGGGCTCGACGATTGAGGACGTTGTGCTTTTAGCCATTAATTATTGCACTTTTTAGTGAGGGCTGCATAGCTGCCAACTCTTACGATTTTCCCGTACAATGTACGATTTTGTGCCCTATTGTACGGTTGTACTGTTCATGTGAATTATTGTAAGATTTTCAAGCTCTCCAATTTTTTTTAGTATTAAAAAATCTGGTACTGAAATCCCGTAATTTCGGTACCGTACATGTTTATAGATCTGACTTACAGTGTCGTATGTAATAAAGAAAACTGTAATACCGGAGTTTCGGGAACTAGCGTGCTTCATTTATAGCCATTGTACTATATCATTCACTACAGAGTATCGTATTGTTCACGCATTGTACGAACGTAACCCGAATTTTGCCGAACACACCAGATAGATTATTTGTAGTTGTCTTCCTGGCTAAATGGCCGTTGTGACTCGTACAAACAAAAGTCACGAGACTGTTTCAATTTGAGGTGGCTTTCAAGTTTACCATTTCCGTGTAGTATTGCTCAAGAACACGCATGAAATGTTGTCAACTGAAAGAAACTATCGTTTAACTACGTATTATTTTTCCAGCAAATATTGAAGTGCACGTCGTAGTTGCTTAGTGTTTGTAATCATGTTTTTTGCCAAGCTTAAAAGTATTATTTTGTTATTGTTGCGGCGTATTTTATTGCCGGTACTTGTATCGACGTCTCATATTTAAAAGTCGTAAAATGCAGGAATATTGCAACTTTCATGTCTGGGAAATACAACTTTGCAGTTTGACGTGGTTTTCATGGTGAAAGTCACATTGGTGAGCCAAAACCTCTTGGTACGGGTAGTCTGTCGGCGAGGGTGCGATGGCTAGGTGGCGGCGTGCTCCACTCCCAGGATGCACTCCCGAAGCGCCGACCGCCGCCGTCTTCCACGTCAGACTCTCCCCACCTCGTAAAGGCTATTACAGCGAGGGAAACTAGCGCTGCATTGGAGGTTGCTCTTCCACAGTAGGTGTAGCCGAAGGTGGAAGGGAAGAAGTGGCAACAATGGGGCGCTGATACCCCGGACAGGATAGCACGGAAGTGCCTGGGTTAGGAGTTGCGTTGGATGGGGATCCACAAGGCGAGGATGGGGTTGAGATGAAAACAGGTGTGGAGGAGGGGGTACTAAGGAAGGCTGATCCACCAGGGGACTGTAATGCCAGTCGGACAATGGCGTGGCCGTTGAGTGGTGTGCCACGTCGAGCGGCGGCGGAAACCTCCCTCTGGATCCAATACACCCCTGTCTCAGGATCCCTAACCTCCAGTGCCTTCTGTACTAACTTGGCAAACTCCTGTCGGGTCCTCAACTTCCTACCTGACCTCTTAGGCATTGCCTGACTGTGAAGATGGAATGATACGGCTAGCTGATTGTTGGAGACTGGTATCCCATAGGATCGCCTGTCGTGGTATGAAAAGCCTTAAGGCGGCGGCACTATTGTTGGCCCTGGGCAGGCGGACTTGTAGAGGAGCACTAGAAGTGCGCCTCAGCACGTCCCTATGCCTTTTCACCTCTCCCAGTCAAGACAAGACCCGACACCGCTCTGAAAGAGCACAATGTATTCGTGCATCCTTCAGAGGGCGTATGTAGAAAATCTGGAAGGTGCGCGGCTTACGCCTCCTCCCGGTCGTAGAATGATTTAGACAACCCGATCTCAACTCCCGTTGCGATCCTATGGGATGCAGGGGTCCCAGGTGTCTTGCAGGTGGATGGATTTGTCAACAATGGAAAGGTATGGTATTGAAGAAAAGAAAGGAATGATGTGTTGCGTTGTTTATTGGCATACGCCAACAATGGAAACTGAAACACCCTGAGCCTAAAAAAAGCCTGAAGGGCGTGTAGGAAGGAACCGAAGAGCACTAGCTTCCATAGGGAGAGTCGTTGATGCAGGTGACGACGCCTCGGAAAGCGGCTCCTGGTTGACGAAACTGAACAGCTGGTGTAGAAGGCTTTCACAGTCATGATGGGCGCTTCTGGAAGGGATCCGGCGGTCGCTGGTCTTCCGGGCCTGGAGCTGTAGCTTATGGCAGTAATGAGGGTAGAGAAATCTACTGCATCTGAACCTTTCAGTAAAATCAGGAGACGAACTGCTTGTGGCAACTCAACTGAGTGGCAAGTAGAATGCGACTGACTGTGCGATGAGACAGCTGGCGTCTTCTGGAAGGGGTCCGGCGGTCGTTGGTCTTCCAAGCCTGGAGCTGTAGGTTGGTTGCAGCTGAACTGCTACCGAGTGGCGAGTAATCGCGACTGACTTCGGTGGCTCGCGCTCCCTTTTTTATACCCTTCTCGGGGCGGTCTGTGGTGATTGGCCGGCCGCTCGCCTAATGAAGAGACAGCTCGGGCGCGAGGGGGTGGTCCTTCCCTCTTCTGTGTTCTCTGTGCTGCGGGTGGCGTGTCTACAGGCGGCAAAACGTCTCGTAGAAAAGTACGTTAGATTATCCTTGCCCGGGGTTTTTGTGAACGAAGGATAGCTAAGGATGGGTTAGGTAGGCTTTATATTAGATATTTGGAGTCAGGTTAGAGTGCACTGACGTGTGCGGAAGTAATAAAGGTAGAAAGGATTAACAATGGGTGAGGGGATAAGGAACGGGCAGGATGAGGAGGCGGCGTATGGTAATCAAAATTTTGGGTAAT
>PNEQ01041341.1:13873-25957 GCA_003012365.1 Medauroidea extradentata
CCCCCCCCCGAAAAGATTAATCCTCGGGCATGTTTCGTCGGAATTAAAGGTAATTTTAAAAAAGTATATTGGCTCAAAACAATAACAAAACACATTAACCGCAATAGGTAAGCCACAGCAATGAAAAGAAAAAAAAATCGGCAAAAAAACTTCCAGTGGGACACTTCGTGAGCGTGCGCATGGCGAGTTAGTTCATCCTTGCACGCGCCATCGATACATGAGAAGCGATGACTAACACTGCCGAGCGTTGATATTTCCGTCTGTCTCTGGCCCGCTCCACCAACAAAATTAGGGAAAATCCCATGAAAAACAGTAAAAAAAATTTTTTAATGAAAACGGAATGAAAAGTTTCGAGACAACGGCAAAATAATAATTAAATATGAGCGACGGTGGCCATTGTAACTTGTATGCAGCCACGCTCGTGAAACAAACTCGTGTTGGCCTGCTAGCTAAAAATGCTTTATACTCGAGTGTTTTTTAGCATCTGATAAACAAATTATTTGTTTATGGTAGTAAATTCGTTGTAAAAAGTCTGAATAAATAATATTAGGTTTTTTATAAACTCGCTTGTTTTATCACGGGACGCAAGTGTAAATAATCACACTGGACACCACTGCATTCTATCGGTAATAGAACTATTCAATAGAGCATGCTGCACTGCAGCACATTCTAACGGAGATGCGAAACACTATCTGTGAATTAGTGCCTGCGCTGTCCACCGCCGCGGTGTGGAGACTGGGTACCTAGATGCTCGTTCACTCGCCAGCCGCCAGGATGAGGATCTAGGTGTGCGCTTGTTCTGCAACACAGCGTCTCTTGCTAGGCCGCGCCTGTGCGTGTCTAAATCACTCCGGCGGCCAAAGATTTCAACAAGTTTTAACACTTTTTTTTTGTTTCTCGGTGGATGGTTTAAGCTTTTCTACGGAGAAATAAGTGTATACGGCGGTCGGTGCTAGTTTTTTAAAGGACTTAACTTACAATTAACATTCTATTTTTATCAAAGTTAGTTATTTAATACTTTTTTTGTGTTATTTTTTTAAAGTTCCTGAAAATCCTATCGTTAAATCGCTGTTTTCGTTATTCCAGAGTTCGTTAAATTGGGGCTCTACTGTACACAAGTGAAATGCCACGACTCGTGTACGCAGTATTTTACTCATTTTGAAAATTTTCTATTTCTGAATCCTTGAGGTAGGCAGCTATGGGGCTGGTTTGTGAAACCCGTCTTTGTGACACAGTTGTTTTTGTGGATCGTGCGACTCAGCAAATTGGTTGTCGTCAGTTGTTTGTGGGCAACCCTGGAAACTTGTAGAGTGCTGTTGGATATGGCATTTAATCATATGAAGAAAAGCGGGAAGTAAGTGACTTTTCTCCGAGGGAAGATTGCCTGAGAGGCCGCCAGGTAAAATTGGTTTCCACTCTGGGTCTAAGGTAGGTCTCGCAGAGATTTTAACCTTTTAAGGGACCAGCTACGATGTGCCATCAATTTCTGGAGTAAATGCACTGCGTATTTTGACGCAGGGCTGTAGGGATCCTAAAAGGATGACTGGCGTATATATTTTTTGTAATCTTTTGCTGTGGCATTTAGTTTTCTTGTTTGTAAATTGTGTAGGCCTGGAATGGTACCATTTAAATTTTAGCGAGAGCTGAACTAAAATGTTTTTCAAAACTGTTTTGTAACTATTTCAGCATTTAACTCATATTATTATTGCAAGTTGTTAATTTAGCATTTTTTATGTGAATGTTGTTGTAAAGTGTTAACATTGCGATTAGGCAGTTGCTAAACTGAATAGTTCACAGATATTTGATATCTTGGAGGTGTATAGAAGCTTCGTTAGATGTTTCTCGGGCAACTTAATTCCCTTTTCATTGTTTGTATTGAAAGCTAGGATAATACCCATTTCATGGAGTGTAAAATGCAGTTTATGTATTAGTTAAATTGATTTACACGGCATAATCGAGATGTACTGCTCTATGTGTTGAATTGTTTGTTGTTCATATGTACCTGATATTAGTTTGTTGATCATAAATCTGTTTAGTACCAGTGACGCAGTGTGAGTGACTGATTGTACTTTGGTTTTTTTTTCTGCCATGGTGGTGAATACCACCCTTAGGGCTAGCTCTGAGAACTGAAAATTGGTGTCCAATTTGAAGAGTTCGCTACAATTTGCTGGTGACGTTTTTGCTTAATTTTGAGCCAAAAAGGTTGTATACTTCAGTGTTTCTATTTATTTAGACTACGTCACTGTATTGAAAAATATTACTATTTCAAAAAACTTTATTATGATATTCTTGCAAATAACTTCAAAAAACGGTTGTTGAGGTTGCAAGATTATATATTGCCGGCGATGTTTTTGCTTTATTGTTAAGCCAAAATAGATCATATACTTTCAGTGTGTCTATTTATTTAAAATACTTCACTGTAGTGATTAATATTACTATTTCAATAAACTTTATTATGATATTCTTGCAAATAACTTCAAAAAACAGTTGCTGCGGCCGCAAAAATATATATTGCCGGCGACGTTATTGCTTAATTTTCAGCCTAAGAAAGGTCATATATCCGCTTCCATTGTATCTATGTATTCAAATTTCGTCACTATTGAAAAGTATTAGCATTGCAATAAACTTTATTGTGGCATTCTTGCAAATAACATTAAAAAATGGATGTTGTGGGCGCAAGGATTTATGTTACCGGCAACGTTTATGATGTATATTGAACTAAATAAATGTTATCATAAATTGGTGACATGCAGCTGTGAAACAAAAAAAAAATGTAAAAAAATGTGAGAATCTTAAGCTGGAATACAGTTAAAGCGCCTGCCGGGTGAGTTAGGCCACCCGCGCAACACCGGCGTACGTGAGACGTGGATCGTGATGACTTAGGGCCGTAACTATAAACGGCTTTCGAATGACAACCACCTGGTATCCCCATAGAGAAAGCATTGGTGAGCAGTTGGTTGTCATTCGAAAGCCGTTTATAAATACAGCCCTAAGGCTGCCTTATCTCCTTCTCCCTTTACTTCTAGATGCTTGCTCGTCCCTGCACTCCTCTCTCACATTCTTCCACTCGAGTACTGTGCTGTAAGAAACACATGGCTAAAAATAGATAACACCGCTTCTGACTGTCCACCCCAGCCAGCCAATACTCCCCCACCCCAAGCCATCAAAACAGTTTGTGCTTGTGTGCGTGAATCGTCTAGTGTACGTTCGTCGCAGCTGCAGCCACACCGCCATCACCCACTGTCTGATAGCTACGTGCAAATATTGCATCCTCTCTGGCCACAAAGCAGAGCCATTTGTTTCTCTTACCTCTTAAACTTTCTCCCAGCCATAGTCTTTGTTTCCGTCTGTCGTATGCCCAGAGGGTTGGGGGGACGAAAAAAAAAGAACCAGCATGACACTCAGTCCATCAAAGAAGCAAAAAAGAAAACCATTCAGCATTATTTTATCTTGTTGCCAGCCCCAGCCACATTCCTGAGCGTTGCCTTATCCTTAGCTCCGAGCAGTACTTGACCTTGACAACTTCTGCTGTATTATTGATCACTGGGTACATGAGGCTAGGGCTGTGCGACAATCAAAATTTCATATCGACATTCGACATGAACCAGATGTAGGAAAAAGTTCGACATGTCGTTTTCGACACCATGTCGATTTCGACATCATTTTGATTATTTCCCAGCATGTCGAACAAGTAAATATTGCCATACATTTTATTATATCTACATCCCTGCCAAGATGCTTCGTAAATTGATATTAGTATTTCGGATAGCGAACAAATCATCGAAGCTGGAATGTATGTGTTAAAAATGTTGCTCAGGAAAGCGTTATATTCATATTCAGTTTACCAAGCCTATAAACTGCATGTAGATGTGCGACACTGCGTGGTGCGACCATTTGCTTTGCTGACGTTAGAATGCGACAGGGTGTTCAGCTTTAATTGTCGTGTTGCACCTATTGTGTTGTGGTAGTAGCCACGAGACAATAACACATAATCTGGCAACTGTAAAGGTGGAAGTGGATTAATAATTTGGCTTTAATGTTTGAATAATTTTGTGTGCATTAAATGCTAACGATCCTATGTTTACATTCTTATCTTCATATTGGCGGCTGGTGATAGTATTTTTTTTTGTAGCTATGCCATCCCAAAGTACTTAATACATTAAAAGAAGCAATAAAACCATGCATTGCAAAATAAATTTGTGTGCTGCATCACAGCCTTCATGCAAGTACGGGTAATTTTAAACTAGCCATACCCGTGTGGTTTTTACAGTGTACCATGGTAAACGTACAGTAAATACAAGTAAAATAAAACCACAGTAGATGTATTTTTACACGCTGTTGTGTTAAATAACCCGTACTGTAAGGGTAAAAGAAAATTAGAATTAATTTGCTTTCGCGGTTGTGGCAAGAATGTTACCGATAAATAAGTTTTATTTTCTAAATATCAGTTTAGCAATTTGTTTCGAGCGCATAAATTAGTTTAGCCAATGAATTTTTATATTTCGACAATGCGTAAATTTTCAACATTCATTTTAAATGACTGAAAATGTTTCTAGTCTTAGTGGATTCCAACCCATGACCTTCAGACTATCAGCTCAGCAGTATAACCACAAGAATACAAATATTCGATACACATTTCAGCTCGTAACTTCAGCGATAGAATTTCATCGATAGAATACATTTGAACAACTTATGTAATAGGATATTTTAGACCAATTGGAAATATTTTGAAATACTGTACACCAATTACCACGTTTTATTCCACTCTACGGGAATATCTGCTGAAGCATAATATAGTACGTCATTGTATGAGACGATCTACTTTTCAAAACCAAGGCAGACAGACAAACAAATGAAAGAAAAGTTTATGCACATAAAATATTTGGAATAGGTTTCTATGAAATAAATGATACACAAACTTCATTAATGAAGTGACAGTTGTGACTACTTCAAAATATTATTCAAGAATTCAGTTAAGCCTACAACTAAATCACAAACCATTTTAAGTTTGAAGTTTAATCTGCATATTAATATTTGCATAGACAATTCACAATTGAAGATATATATAACAAATTAATAATTGTGTTTGAGATTCTTAAACAAAGAAACAAAATTTGCATTAGATAGAATAGGAAATATTTGCACTGCATATTAAATAACGCAGATGGATTGTTAAAAAAAATTATTGCATGTATAAGCATAGTCAAATTTTGACATTTTAGGCTGATTTATATAAACACGAGGGCTGATATTTCACTTTTGTGTATAAATACATATGTTTATATGAAAGGGTTCATCCATATACCATGGTTTACTAAAACCTACAATACAAGAAATAGTGTAATCGTTTTTAATTTCACTCTGTATACGTTTTTAATAACTTTATGGACCAAACATGAAACTTCACTATAATTTATACGTAAAAATCTATATTGTTTAAGTTACTAGTAAAAATTCACGACAGTCATTGTAAAATTGTACGTTGAAATACGTATTTTTGCAATGATAACGATGTGTTGATACAATGACAGTACAGTAATAAAACAAGAAATTACTAGTAATGTTACTTAATTTCTTTATACGTACATTTGAAAGTGTAATTTAACATAACATTTCTGGCAAATATGTATGTACGTCTGTGTAGTTTACTCTCGAGTTTATAGTAATCTTTGGATTTCTAAATTCGGTATTTGTCAACGTGACTACATGTACAAATTTGTAAAATTATCAAGCATTTGTACGTGTATATTTTCACTTTTTTTTTTACAGTGTAGCATGTAACACTTAATTGTATGGCACCTTCCTACCTATGTTATAAATAAGTTTACTTGTTAAAGTAAGCATTTAATTCCAAACTACTAAAAGCCATTGCGTTTATTTATCGAAAGAGCATACACCTCAGAAACAGATAACGTCTGAATGGTAGTTTCGTTATACCACATTTAATACAAACATAATAATACACTAAAATGGCAAAACACACACTTTTCTATCTAAATTTCTCTGTACAGATTAGAATGTAATTTATTACTATGAAAAACATTATTTTATTACCTGTATACATACAATGAAGTGTCCCATGAACTCATTCACGCACTCATCAACACACAGCCCAAACTACTGGACCTAAAAACATGAAAATTTTAGGGGGGTGATCCCTTACCTTGTAGGCACCCATTAAGAAGGGATTTTTCAAAATTCGATAAGTAAAGTTGTGAGAAGGGGTGGAATCCGTTTTCAGCGAATCCCAAACATCTCAATCTGAAGAGCTACCGTTACTTTATTTACTTCAAAATATTGCCCAAAGAAAATTTTATTGGCAGATTTTTCGGTTTTTGAAATTCGGAAATTAAAGGGTGAAAAACCATTAAATGTGTTTTTAATCAATCTTGGGTTCCTCTTAAACCAGTTGAGATATCAAGGTGATTATCACTTCAAAATTATGCTTATATAAATACCTAAAACAATTTTCAGGCGTTTAAAAAATTCCAACTCAACAGCTGTTTAAAAAATTAAAATATATTTGCCATTAATCTTCCGTATCTCCTAAACCTGGTCAGATGTCGAGGTGGATTTCACTTTAAAATAAAGTTTTCTTAAATATCTAAATATTAATTCAAGATTTTTCGAAATTCGTATTTAAAAACCGTTTAAAAATAACACTTGCTTCCCGTAAATGATCCCAGTCTCCTTCAGCAGTTTTGCTTTAAAATGAATCTTACGTAAACATCCAAAAATAAAAATCAGAATTTTTTGGGTGCGAAAGAAGGAAAATGTTACTGAGCTCTCAAAGAGTCAAGCCAATATGACCTAGGAGAAATAATTCAACCACCACCTCGGAGTATTAACGTCGTATACAGTTAATTTCTTAAAGATTGTTAATTGGGTAGTTCACTAAACTCTTGTCGTAATTTGTAGTTTTTAATTCGTGGTAAATTCTTCTTAATTTGCATAATTTTCAGGGCTAGTTATTGTTCCATTGGTGATTTTAATGATTGCATAGTCGTTGTTATCCCGTGTATTTTATATGCATTTTGATTGAGAGTAAACAAATATTTAAAATCAACTATTTAATTTTTAACTAATAAGAGTTCTATCCCAAACGAGCTCAGAAACGTGTATTTTGATTTCATGCAACAGTATGTTCCAGTTGCTCCCTATCACATACGTACCACGTGTATAATTTTGTTTAGAGAAACTGTTTGTATCGAATACATTGCGTGTGTTAGTTACAGTGTACAGCGGTTCACTTATCTTTTTGCAGAAAGCTCGGCGACTGTGTATCAGATGTCTTTAATATCATAAACTTGCTTGGCCGGATGTGGTACAGTCCAGAGGCAATGTAATTAAATTTTATTCTGATAAAACTAAGATTATTATGAAAGAGTATCCCACTGGAATTACTTTTATCTGCGCACGTTTAGTGACATCTGACTAAAGCCAGTGCCGACACTAGGCACAAAATAGATCGAATAACAATTAGGGTGTCACACTTTCATTCGGTTTTGTTTTAAAATATTGATTCAATTAGAGTTGCGGCAAAGAAGTTTTGGTTCGATTTGGTTCATCTAGGTTACTATAAAGTTTTATATTGCAACTAAAAAAATTTTTGAGAACATAAAAAAATTTTTTCTGGCCTGCTACACACCTGTATAAAAGGGAAACCTGCCCAAACGAAGGAAAAATAAAATACATATGGATATTGCCGAGTTCCGCTTTGGAAGGATTTTACTGCATTAAGGACTGTGTCTTATCTTCTTTTTTGTTTGAAGAATTCCATAATGTATTTAATTTTAAAAAGTGTGCGAAGCCACAGCAGGATATCTATAGTAGGGTACGCACATGTTTGACACAGCTTCCCACTATTTCGTTTGGTTTACCAAAACACTTGAAATAAAATAATTACTGACAACGCCACAACAATGATTATCATAATATGATACACAGTTACGTATTAGGTAATGTGTCCTGCTTCTTTTTCTATTTTAAGAATATGATGAAGTTGTCAATTCTAAGAAAAAATAGTAGCGGGCAAAACCGAGGCCGTGCAGCTAGTATGAACATAAAATATTAACATTACCCATGACCAGTAGGTATTTTACTGTTATACCAAATTTATGAGGGTAAATTTCATTTATATAGTGAACCCTCGATAACTCTGACTAAAAGGGGGGAGAAGCTGTCCGAGTTATGATTTGTCCGTGTTATCAAGGGGCGTCCGGGGAGGAGGGGTAATCAGTCAATCACAAGAAACTTGAGGAAACCGGTACGCTATCATTTCTACAAGCAAAAGAAGCGGCAATATATACTGCTTTGTACGTATCAATTTACTGGAGGGGGTAGTGGGGAAATTATCACTGTAACGGGAGAACTATAAAAGAAAAAATGTCAACCTGGGCCGGCAGATTCTTTCTTATTTATTTTTTATGCTACTTCTGTCTGATCTTTTTTATCTGTGCTAGAAGCTGGCACCAAGGCACCCTTCGACCACATAAAAGTTCTCACCCCCTTCTCTCGTCTGGTTGACGACAGTCTGTGCGTACGTGCATGTGCGTGTGTGCGTGAGAGAGAGAGAGAGAGAGAGAGAGAGAGAGAGAGAGAGAGAGATAAGTTAGGGTGGTAGAGCGGGAGCGGAAGTAGTCAAGGTCAACCGGTACAGTCTCAAAAGTAATAAAAACACCACACGTGACCACACGCAACTCACGAGATGTTTGCGTAAAAAATTGATCTACATCAGCATGTCACAGTGTCTGCAGCCAGCTGCTAGTTTCCTACGAGAAATTGTTTTTTTTTTTTCCAGGGCCTCTTTGTTAGAATACGAGACCAGGAGCAACATAAATCTCAGTCTACCTTTCCTCCTTTTTTTTTTTTTTTATTTAGTTGAAGTCACGGCCGTGGTTGAAGTGATAATGTGCACTTGTAGGCCTCCCTTCATACTATCTTACCTTGGCTGCGTCGTCATAGATCAGAGACGTCTTTACACACTCTTTACACTTAAAATAAATTTCGCAGATACCATCAACATTACCGGGAACTCAATAAAAGCCCATTTGTTTTAACCATTTAACTTTTACAAAAACGAGGCCCTCTAGAATGTGCGACCCGGGGCAAAAGCCTTTTTCTGCCCCCTCCCCTTTCTTGATATAATTTATTAAGCCCTGTTTTTTTTTTTTTTTTTTTTTTTCGATATCGCGCCGGCCTCTAGCGTAGTGGGTTAGGCGCCAGTTTACGGTGCGAGAGGCCCTGGGTTCGATTCCTTGCTCGGCATGAATGTTGTGTTGTTCTTTCACCTCACTTCACTCTCATCGGCTTGTAAGACGTCATTAAAGGGCCGTAAAACCCTCTCACCACCTTGCCTACATTGCAATGCAAACCAATGGCTTTAAATTTTTTTTATTAATGTCCGGAACAAATTGTTTTGCAATCTTGAATTTATCGCACATACCAGAACAAAATAAATTTCCCTTTAGGTGCCATTGTGACGTGTAGTTACCTTCCAATTCACCAGCACATACTGTAATGTTTATTTATGACGAACGTTAGTGTATGGCTCGCGCGGTGAAGAGGGCGGAAAGATAAAGAAGCGAGGTCTGCCTGCTGAGTTGCGTCTCCACTCGCGCGCCTCACAAGCAACATTTAACCACACGGAACTTGCCACATATTTTACGGTGGGATTATTAAAGGCTACGTAGCGATGAGCAATTGCTTTTAAAGCTTAATACTGTTTTTAAATGAGGCGGACACAATTTTCTTATGATTTTTGACCAAAAAATAATTTAATTAAAATTAATTTTGTTTTTCGAAATTCTGTCCGAGTTATCCGAAGTCCGGGACATCGAGGTCCGAGTTATCGAGGGTTCACTGTACTTGCAAACCTATTTTAAGCGTATAGTGCGAACTGCTTGATTTAAATTTTACAAGCAGTCATGAATCTTATGCAATTTATTAATTTGCTGTTACAGGTCTAAGACAAGGCAAAAACATAAATGCTGGTATTATAGTACAGTTATAAAATTTACTCAAACTGAAAGAAAGGGAGTCTCAAATTTTCACTTTCACTTCACATTACATTTTATAAGCTAAAAATGAAACATTACATGTGCACATTTAGCAGCCTTAAAATTAGCAATTAGCTCGCAGGTTTTCATTCCTTTTCGCTTGAAACACTAACAAAATTAACTATTTTAGCTTGCTTACAGCATGAATTAAATAAAAATACGTAATTTCATGTTATTATTACAATATAAATAATCGGACAGGAAAGCTAAATAAAAAACTATTTTAAATTATCATATTTTCAGTTCAGTTGAGATACCTTATAGATGGACCAGGTTCTTGCGAAATGGTGAAATCTGTGTCCTTATTTCTACGATTACACGAAATTTGAAATAAATGAAGCGGATGTTTCGATTTGAGATGCGATTTTATGCTGACGGTAGTCCCCTTAAGGCGGCCGCCTATCTCGCGCTTCAAATGCATTGCAGTATGTCCGTAAACAGGATTTTTCTACAAAGTATTCCACATGTGCCCATTGTACTAACATACGAAAAGAAAACAAACTTCAAACAAGGTCGGAAACTCATTATTAAGACACCAACCATGCTCATCATAAACACTGTTTCTAAGCCCTCCAACATGGCTAAAAACATGCTTTTTCAGACTGCTTTACTTCAAAATGTACTAACCGCATGTATGTGAAACTCAGATTGCGACCTGCACTGAACTTAGTTGCTTGTAATGGCATCGCAGCATTTGATGTGCGCTTCAAGATCAACCTTACAGCTCCGTAGTTTATCAGCTTCTAATACGTGGGTGGTCAGTGCCCTTACTGTGGTTGACAACGTGTCTACACTATATACACTTGGCCTTTTGATCTTTTAAATGTTATGATAATGTTCTAATACGAACTCCCGCCGGTAGTGGTAGGCTCGTGTATGATCTCACAATCGTATACATCAACACAAACAACGTTCGTCTCATGACTTTCATCCAACATGTCGATATGAACGTCACGGAAAATAGTTATAACTTTCAATAAAATTATGCTATAAGTTAGTGATACAACGCTGAATTAAACCGAACGTAGCTCATTACACGCGACGCGATGCGAGGACAAAGATGAAACTGAAGCAAGAGACCGCGAACACCTGGACTGGACCCGCCTTACTTTGATTAGGAAATATGTGTGGGATACCTTCTTGGTGTCAGTTCCTAGGCCCCAGCCCACGCGTGTGCTGAAAGCGAACAGAGGTAAAGAAAGTAATATGAAGACGTAGCGAGCCCTATCATTTCACACGCATATGCACAGAAAGGTCAATACCCCACGATACATGTCGACCCTCGACACATGTCGACCCTCGACATATCGATAATATTATCAGATAAATGTCGAAAAATCAACATATCGCACACCCCTACATGAGGCTTGTGGCTGTGCAGGTTGTTGCAGCTTAAAAACGGCCTGTGACACAGATACATTTAGTCCTGTATGCTACATGTGTGCTGATAAGGTTTTTATTTTATTACCGCTCGTAACATATAAAATTGACTGTACTCAAGCTTTATCTTTCGCCGATGAAAAGTTGTGTTTATATATCTTCTATTTATTTCTATTTTGCGACGTAAGAAAAAGGTTGTATTTACTTGTATGGTATCAATTTGTAGGTGAATGGCGCTAAGAGTTGCGGTGTGAAGAGTTGCGTCGCCTGCAGTATACAATCTTTCTTTCCTGCCACGTGAAGTTGTTTTCAGTTTTCATATGATATCTTTTCTGATTTAAATAGTGTACAATTTTTTTTACCGTATGTTGTCATTTTTCCTTAATCTAAACGCTGCACATGATCAAGTATGAGACTTATTCGCGACGTAAAACTTTGCTGCGCTTGTTTTTTTTTTTTTTTTTTTTTTTTTTTTTTTTTTTTTTTTTTTTTTTTTTTTTTTTTTTTTTTTTTTTTTTTTTTTTTTTTTTTTTTTTTTTTTTTTTTTTTTTTTTTTTTTGTTTTTTTTTTTTTTTTTTTTTTTTTTTTTTTTTTTTTTTTTTTTTTTTTTTTTTTTTTTTTTTTTTTTTTTTTTTTTTTTTTTTTT
>PNEQ01041351.1:0-12084 GCA_003012365.1 Medauroidea extradentata
CTGGATATTTGACCCCCTTGTTGTTTGGCTGTAGTTCACCAAGTTACCGAGAATATTGTGTTTTATTGGCGCTGATGTTACGGCGGTCGGACTAAACTCCGCCCACTTCCTTTCCGCTAAGATAAACAATTTATCGAAACGTATTTTTTATCAATTTATGAAATACTTTCTTCGCTCACAAATTTAAGAAAAGGCTCCAGCAATCTTTATTTACTTTATAAATTTAACAATGGAAAAAAGTGGATGGAGTTTGAGTCCAACCGCCCGGAAAACAGCGCCAAAAAGTACGACATTCTCGGTAACTTGACGAACTACAGTCAAACAACAAGGGGGTCAAGCAAAATACATTGTTAGATACGCGAGTATCCAGACCTGTTCTTCTACGACCGTGTACAGACCTATAACTTCACAATAATATAATTACGATTAGAGATGAAGGTATATCGCGAAAATGCTTTGTGGCAACGTAACCTTGAAAACGCTGTAGTTTCTTGTGACATGTGTGCTTCGGTAATAAACTTCTGACACAACGTAGCTGTCTGCAAACCAATGATAGGCATTAAATATTACAATACCGGGATTCTTATTGGCTCAGTCAAATAGGGTAATGTATCCAAGTACATGCTAAAGCCAGCAAGCTTCAGGTCAGAGGAACGTGTGTTGAAATCCAGCAAACAGTCAAGTTTTCCCGCGATAAACCATCATCTGTAATTATGATAGTTGGAACATTAAAATGAGAGAAGTTTCTGAACAAAGAAACGCTGCCAATAACCATGAAGCAAACCTGCCGATGTGCACGTAAGGCAAAAACGTATTTATAAATACAACTGTAATTCATTTAAAGCGAGTAGTAGGTAAGCAGTGTTAAGACAATTTTATTGTATAATCTGTTTTTGAGTCATCACTTAAAAAAAACGTATTATCAAAATGTTCTTGTTGGCATAGCATAGGATATATTCCTGGTAAACTGCTTGACATAAATAATCATGGCATTTTTCATTTATTTGTCTTGCAGAATCATAGCAAGAAAATTCTTGAAAGTTAACCCATAATCCTCTCGATCTCAGAGCCCTGGCGCGTATAAGGATAATGGATTTACACTTTAAATTAAATTCGATGTGACTCACTACCTGTCAAACCTACGTATATATAACCTTTAATATTTTTCTCAACTTGATGCATCTCACATTGCTATTGGATCTATACCTGTTTTATTTGCAGTACACTGAAAACTGTGAGCAAATATTGTCATTCTCAAAAACACTTGAAAACGAACCCGTAGGCCTACCAATTTTTCCTGCATTAATATTTCTATAGGAATATTCTCCTACTACTAACGCGAAAGGTATATCACGGAAGACTATTGAGCCTCACGGAATATAGTTTATAATTTAAAATTATAATCCTTGCCCGCGCCACGACTGTCAGGTAGGCAGCACCCTTAAGGCAAATGCAGACAGAAATTTTTATTATTATGTTTTTATGCCGAACGATGCCATCGGTAGACGGGTTTTGATTATGACGTGCCGTTGTGGGAATACTATAGTCCAGTTCAAAATTTTCCATTGTAGTATACTGTAGTCACTATAAAACTAACATTATTACATACAAATTTAAGTTAGTTATTTTTCACATTTAAGCCCATGTAAGGGTATGCAAACTACACACACATACGTCGACATGAAAGCAGGTTTACCAACTACCGACATAATATTTTCACGAGAGACGCATTTCTGAAGATAAGTTTACGGTATCGACATTTCATACATTTGATTCAAATGCAAGATTTTAATTGCGTTAAAGACATGCGTAATTTAGTTAAATACTTGATGAAAAAATAATTTTAAAGAAAGTTTGGTCTAGGAATGTAAGTTTTTTTTCGTATGAACTTCCCGAAAGAGCAAACATTTAAATAAATATTTTTTTTTCCTTTGTTGTGGCAAGTTATATAAAGAAAATTAAAACAGCGCAAATTTTTTTCTTCATTTTACGAGAAGAGTTCACCAAAACATGATTTTAATAAGTTTTATAATTCTTCGAAATACGGTTTGTTTTGTAGTTATTGTGACTTTATTTTACTCCATTGCAATTATTAGCTTTCGCAATTTTTGCATAATGGAATGTTAAAGTACAAATTCGCTTAAAGCTGTTTATTTTTGAAAGGAAAACCAATTGATAAAAAAAAATAGTTCACAATTAAGAACAGTGTCACTGGAGACGTGCATAAGACGCACTCCCCCACCCCCTCACTTTTAAAAATGTTCATAAAATGGGCTGTTTTTAATTTCAAATTCAGAAAGTTTAAAAAAAAAAACAGAAAAAAATCCAAGTGGTTTTTATATACGCCTTGGCGTAGTCCGTGGCACTGTTCTTCTGTGAGAATTATTTCATTTCGATAAGCCAGGCAGTTTTTGATTCTAGTATAAAAACGTTTTACGCAAAATTTGAAAATTTACATGCCGCTACACAAAAACTATGAAAGATCAAAATAATGTATTTGCAGTAAATATATTTAAAATGTATGTCTGCAAAACAAACACTATGTCGTTCAAATATAAAAATTAATAAAACAATGAATATTTTGGATGAACTCCCCCACTTAAACCGAGTCATTCAAATCCAAGCGTGACATTTTCCTCTTCGCTAACCTCCGCTTCGCGTTCTACTCTTGGACACAGGCATACATCCCAAAGGACAAGGGGGGGGGGAAATGTCATGGTCTGGGGTAGGGGCAAAGGGGAGGGTAATAACTGTAAAATAATGCAAACGAGAATGTCCAGCGAGTCGCCAGAGCGTCACACTGGCTTGCCGTGTAAACGAAACACTCGAGAACCTCGGGGCCGCAACATGTCGACGGAATTACAGCGGGCGGTGGCAAGCACTCTGTAAAGTCACCGCTCGACGTGGCAAATAGGTCAGCTCCTGTTACTGCGTGACGTCATGGAGACCAGAGGGTGTGTTCTGTACTTCCCCTCTGGTAGGGATCGTCACATGTGAAGACCTTTCGAGAACGAAATTCATTCAGCCACTCCGTCTCATTCTCACTAATCGACAAAGCTAAAGCTCTCTTTAATATTATTCTGTCGCCTTCCAGGAATTGTTGACACGCTCTAGGATTCTGGAGTTCCGTAGTCCTTAAGACCAAGACCCGACGTTTGCGCGAAACTGAACAGACAGTAGAATAATAACGTTTTTACAGTTGTCTGTTAATAATTATGTGTTCAAGAGTGTAGTTAAAATATGTTTGCTAACATCCACCGCCTTCGAAATTAGGTCTTTATGTCAGCTGTATAAAACTCTATTTTTAAAAAAATATCGTGCTGTGACAGTAAGCTTGTCCAGGCACGTCATCATTTTTTTCCACTGTTTTGTATCGTGATTGTAAAGGCTGGGTGATTCTAGCATGATACACACGCAGTGGAATCGCAATGTCAAATGCACTTATATAGTATTCAGCGACTTTAGCTATGACAAACACATGATCGAATGGGATGCATATTGGCGTAGACAGGTGAAGCCGTTCCACTAATAATCAGAGTGCTTTTTTTTACACACGAACTGGTTTTGTTGTTATAACTGTGAGGATTGGGAGATGTTTACTGAGCTTCAGTCAGTGGTTTCTACGCATGTGTGTACGTGTATGTGTGTTACAGGTAGATAGATAAATATATATTATGTAGATACTGCATTAGTGACAAAACAATGTAGCGATTCATCTATATCCATAGGCCTATTAGGTGTCTTCTTTGTTAATAATGCAGAAATCAATGCAATACTAACATATATGACCTTACTATCTCAGATGCATTACTTCATTAACTAAACCATGGTTGCCGCTAGTAGAAGGTCAGAGTCTTGAATGTGGCAACACTGCCCCGGGGACCTGCTGCTCGTCACTTCTTGGCCACCCTAATCTCTGCAACGTGTCTGGATGCAGCTTTAGTGGCGTGGGCAGTCAACGAGAGACCGGCAGTAGGTCTCCGATGCAGCGTTGCCACATTCAAGACTCCGGCCTTCTACTAAAGACGGCCATGGCTAAACACGATATAATTCAAGTTGTGAGTATATCGCACGTGTAATATAAATAGATCACATTACTAATGGAAACCTGCTGTAACATGCAGGAGCCAAACACACACGGGGCTTGTATCTATAGCCTCAGACAGCCAACGAGTGGCGAAGTTCGCCCGTATCAAACGTGTGCCGCCACATCATTTCGCGTTTGTAATATTATTTAGTCTGTGATTTCGTGTTACTGAACGACACCACTGATTTGAATTGTTCGTGTGTCATCTACACTCTCTGGCAGTTGAAATATTTGTCCATTGGCTGCTTCATGGGCGTAAGAATAGTTAGAAGATGGCTTGTTGTGACGTAGTTGAAGTCAGCTTTTTGAGTGTCCTATCATGGCTCTGAGGGGTTGTAACGTTATAAGGTTTAATAGTATAATAAAAACACCTTAGAGTAGCGCGAATTAGCGATGTAAGAAACAAAATTTAGTAACTATAAAGTAGCTTGTACGAGGGGCATAATTACGAACAAGCGGTTGCCATAAAGAGGCGGCCAAAACGGCAGCTTCACTTAGCTCCCATACATTTTTGCAGCCAGGGCCTTCCCTTGACTACTGCTACCGTCATAACAATCTCAAATGGCCTTAAAACAGTGGCGGCTGGAGAATTGTTAGCAGGTAGGACACAAGTTGTCGAGAACTGTACACTCTTGTGAATACTCCACCGTATACCAATGACCATGAAATATCTACTTGCTACTTATTGTGTTGTGACCAGTCAGTAATAAGCGGCACCTACATACCAGCGTGTCAGTGGCTGTACCGTCAACTAGCGCACAACCATATACAGTTCTCTGCAACTTCGGTCCTACCTGCGAACTACCTACGAGCCGCCACTGCCTTAAAATCAACCCCGTTTATCGCAGAGAAAACTCGACGGGCCGGTAGTTCGCAAGACCGCAGCCGGAAATGCCCGAGTTCTGAGCTGACCTCGATCCCGCTTAATCTCCGAAATCGACCGAGCCACCATCGACGACTTCCAAGCTCCCTCCTCTGGCGTCGCAGCGACCCAGCTTCTAGATGGGCCCCGATGATTAAGGCCGTTTACACAGCGGCCATGTCTGACATTAGTCCAATTCCAAGTGATTGGCAAGACGGTTGGGTTCGTGGGGTGGAGGAGGGACGGTAATTACTACCCTGGGAGACGGCAATGGTTAACTGATGTGACGGTTCTCTGAGTGCTCTGGGATGGACTCCTCAGCAGCACAGCGAGAGAAATCTTAGTTCACTTACGTAGTCCACGCTACGAATATCACGTACAATAACGCCATTAAGGGTGTTCGAGTGGGAAAACATAATTAATATTTGTACGAAACATCGTTTGTAGACGTCGCAAAAAATATTCAGCTCAACCAATTTCCCCATAGTGGTATTTCAGACTAAAAATTCCCATGCTTTTTACTCAAGGTCAAAGCAAACATCCTATAAACATAATTAAGTATACATTGTGTTTAACAAAAATTCTAGGAAGAAAAAAAAATCCCAGTTCCAGATTTTTTTTTAATACGAGAATATTTTGTAGCGTGTTATGTGCATATCAAGCCATAGCCTGTGACAAATAGTTTCAATAAAAAATTATTTCGTTTAATTATACTTTTTTTTTCCACAGTGTTCGTGGTGTAAAAACATGCAAATTTTAGGTTTGAAATGCCATTATGGAAATACTGGTTCAGCTATATTTTGTCGTAAGAGAAATAATGTACTATAGTAACGTCTACAAAACTGACACTGTTATACAACAAATTATAATTTTTTTTCACTCGAACGCCCTCAAGGATGTACTCCCCTATTTCTGCTGATTTTGTAATAACGGTTTTTTTTTTTTCATAAAAAGCTGGGATGATAGAATATATCACAAATCGATTTGACAGTTTTGTTTAAAATTATTTTTGCCGCGATAGCTATTATTTTTCATGACAAGAAATTGTACGATTTCGAATGGGGATAATGGTGGCCGAATAGTCAGACCATTTGCCTTCCACCAAGGCGATCCGGGTTCGACTCCCGGTGGTGTTTAATCCTCGAATTTTCGCATGTGGGAATCGTGCCGAACGATGCCATTGGTCAGCGGGTTTTCTCTGGCATCTCCCGTTTCCCCCGCGCGCTGCTCCATACGTCATGTCACCCCTCACCTGCGTTAAAGACCTCGATGCTAAGCGCTGACCAACATCTCTCACATGATTTCGATTCAAGTAAATTTAACAAAGCCTTAATTAGAAACATAATCAGTAGAGCCGGTGACTTTTGGTGGAAATAATTTTGGAACACTTCACTGTATCATGCGCTCATCGGCAGCTTTTCTTCATGGTCAGTGATTGGGTGTTTATAACTCTTGGTGTCTCAGGGTTTTACCTGCAAATATCACAGACGTGTGGTGTAGCAGTAACTTGGTTCTCACTGGCACAGTCAAATGCGCCACGTCTATGCAATAATTAGAGCCACGATTTTGTCGCGAAAAGAATTTTGTCCCACTTTGTTTCAGTGTCTCACGTGCACATCGGCAGTTCTGTTTCAAGGTTATTGGCAGCGTGTCTTTGTTCAGACACGTTTCCCATTTGACTGCACCAATCAGAATAAGATTATTGTGAGTCTGTACGTCTATAATTTGCTAAGGCCAGTGAGAGTAAAATCATCCAACCACAGACGATGTAGCAGAGCTACAGGTGTGCACATGACGCATCGAAACCAAATGTTGCAAAAATCTTTTCGCCATAAAATCGTGGCTCTAGCAATAATACATTCTGTCAATACTGCCTTACTACGGAAGAAAGCCTTAACTCCAAATTTGGAACAAAAAATATTTTTATTATATTTAAATAGTTGGTACCAACACACACATTTTCACTAAGGATAAACGGCTTATAACCAGTCGTTGCCTGTGTAAAAAAATTATTAAAACATTGCTCAAAATCAAAATTTCACCTAATACTGAGAATAAAAGCCTCAAGATGTTGTTTTGAAGAAAGATATCAAAAAGCAATACCAAATAAATTTCAAATATTTAAATGTCACAATAAAAGCAAAACATTGAAACCATTTACAAAAATGAGAGTGTATTAAGACAAAATAAACTTTTTGCTCTCCTGTAAAATTTGACCTCTTGGAGTTAAGGCTTTCTCCCTTAGTAGGGCAGAATAACCATGAAGCAAAGCTGCAGACGTTCACGCGAGGCATTGAAGAAAATTGTTGCGAAATTCTTTTCACCAAAAACCACCGCCTCTAATAATTAGCTAAATCCCTAGTATTTTAGGACTTGGAAAAAAAAAAAAAAGGAATCACGGTGAATAAACAAAACTGCCAAACTAATTTTTTTACATATGCTCGTATTTAGGCTACACATAACTATAGCAAAACTATTTGAAACAAGGTAGCCGGTCCCTGCGTCGTACCTCTGGCACAAGCAGGGACATGAAATTACTAGACCAACGAGTTTTAGCGAGAAGATTTTTGGATCATTTTGTTTCAATGTCTTACGTGCACATCGGCAGCGCTGCTTCATGGCTATTGGCTGAGTGTCTTTGTTCAGTCACGTCACCCATTTGACTGCACCAATCAGAATAAGGTTGCTGTGGCATCGTAAGTCTGTGATTTGTCTGAATAGTTCCCAGACAAGTCAGAGTTAAGGGGGAGGTTCACCGAACATTTTAATTGTTTTAATTTTTTTATTCGTTTGAGATACAGATTGTTTTGTAGGAATCTACTGTGACTATTTTTTTTTCCGGAACGAAAATTTTTTTAGCTTTCATAGTTTTTGTATTATAGCTAGAGGCACGAGTATTTCACGTATTAATCTGGTCAACAGCCTAGACTTCTCAGACCTATACACACACTGGCCGAAGTCAAATATCAATTGGCTTGTAACCGTAACACGTGTTACCACCACGACTTGTTTCCTTATTTATCACTGGCTTGCAGTCGTCAAAGATGTGTTAAAACACGTGTCGTCTAATCACAGAAGGAGTAGTGAAGTATACATCACTGGCATTCAACCTGACCTAGAATCAATACGCGAAATAATCGTGCCTCTAATTATAGCATATTTAAGTCAAAATTTGCATTAAAAGGTTGTATGCAATAAAGGAAAACCAACATCCCGAAATGAAAAAAATTCACACTGAAGTACAGTGCCATGCACAATGACATAAAATGATTTACAAACTACATTGATATTTTATGTATTTTAAAAATAATGAATTTGAAATAAAGAAATGCTAATGTTATAAAAATATTTAAAAAATGCAAAAATCTAAGAAGTACAGAACTTATTGTTACCGAACCTATGACTGTTACCGAAAAGAACAAACTGACAAGAAAGAGAGTTAATAAAAACGTGTTGAAATACAAGGTACGACACTTTCTCTTTGTGATAGTTAGTTTATTTTTGGTGAAAAAAGTTACGGAACGTCTTTATGAATGTTGAACTTTGTCCCAAACGGCTTTATTTTAAACAGAACCTATCCTAAGAAGCGCAGCAATTTAAAATAAGAGATGCGGTCCCGCTTAGCATTCAAAAGACTACAAACGACTGTTTTTATCACATCCGGCTGAATATCCACCCTCTTTCTTTTTTTTATATATATATAAAGAACCATTAAAGTCGTGGAGGGTGGTCCGTTTCCAGGAAACTGGCTATCGTTTCTTTTCATCCCCCGTTTACCACCCCCACATCGAAGGGAGGGGTTGACTTCCCTCATGCTTCAGGGGATGAAAACATGAATGCCAGCTCTCTTTTTTCGTCCCTTCTCTCTTCAGTGGAACTGACTGTTCCATTGGGCCGGGTTAGGCTAGGGTGGAAGGGGTGGTTTCAGGGAGGGTAGGGGGTAGCACACGACGAAGGGTTTACTGCCTCCAGCATGGTAGGGGTGGCTGGGCCGTAAACTTTTTTTCACTCCCTGTTCGAAGGGCAAGAAAGGGCTGGCGGACAGACGGACTGGGTTATACTGCGCGCGAAGAGACAAGGAAGGACGCAAGAGCGTCTAGCAGGAGAGGTGAAGGGTGGAGCTAGTCATCTCAAGACGCACTCGAGTGAAGCCGAGCTTGGCCGAAGATAGCAACGTCAAAACACATACGTAGCTACGTGCTTCATGGTCGAGGCTCTGACCTCTTTGCTCGGACTCGAGGTATGTAAGATATGAGTGAGTGAGAGATTTTTTGTCAGCGCTTAAGGCGGCCGCCTACCCCACGCTTCAAATACGTTGCAACGTGTTTGTAGACAGGTTTTTCCTACGAAAATATTCCACGTGTGCCCGTCGTGCCAACGTACGGAAAGAAAACAAACTTCACACGAGGTCGGAACCTCATTTTTAATACGCCACGCTCATTAAAAACATTGTTTCTAAGCCCTGCAACATGGCTAAAAACGGCATTTTCAGACTTCCGTACTTCAAAATTTACCATCCGGATATATGTAAAACTCAGACTGCGACATGCACTGTACTTACTTGCAGACTTTCCAATAATAAAATTATAAAAAAATATAAAAATAATAAAAAAAACCGCTTAGTGTCCCATAGCAAAAACTGTTCGGCGGGAAGCTAGCACGCTAGTTCAGCGCTTGGCTCGTTGAGGCGACGCGGCATTTGATTCGCGCTTCAAAGTCGACCTTACTGCTCCGTCGCTTTTGAGCGTCTCGCACGCGGGTAGGCGACGTCCGTAACACCGGTGGGAGGGGTGACGTGAGGCTGCACCGGAATGAAAGGGCGGGGGAAGCAAGAGATCCCCGAGAAAACCCGCCCACCAGCGGCATCATGCGGCACGATACCCACATACGAAAATCGGGGGACCTATCCCGCCGTCAACCGAACCCGGATAGCCTTGGTAGGAGGCGAATAGTCTGACCACTCAGCCATCACCAAATGCTTTGAAAAAGTTTGAGACTGTGTACAGTCTTACGATACACAATTTTGCCAAAGCGTTTTTTTTTAAGAAATGTATCTTTTGCTAGCAAAAAATTATTTTGCTTCGTTTTGGCTCGTTTTGACACTAAATTTATTATGATATTTCAGGGGCAAAAATCTAAAAATCCATTACGTGTACTGCAACAGAAAAATTCAGATAGAATCGATGATACACAAGCATTAAAACTGTAAGAATAATTTCTGATATATGTATTAATTAGCGTTAGTCTCGATAGTTACCTTTCCTTGCTTAATGAAAACAGTACAGCGTCAAGTAACAATTTGGTACAAAAACAAGCAAAAAATTGTAAAATGTAATCCCTATATCTATCGAAAATGAAGTGTCTCACTCACTCACCAACACACAGCCCAGCAAGCTCTGGACCTAGAGACATCAAATTGTGAGGGCGGCTTCCTCTTACGCCGTAGGCACACGGTAAGAAGGGACGTTTCGAAATTCGAAATTTAAGTGGGTTACAAAGTATGAAATTATGAACATTTTAAGGGTGGCAAAGTAAGCCACCCTCCAATTTCCCTATATCCTCGATATTTTATAAACCAAGTAAGGTACCGTTAATTCCTAGACGAGTCCGAAGAGACTTATTTCGGCGGAGAAAACACTGAAACCTAAAACTAACATTAACAAATATTTTAAGCAGAGTTTTTGTTTGCATTATCCCACCCGGGCAAAGTCGCAGACGGGCAGCTAGTGTTTTAATAAAAAAGGAATTGTCAGTTACGATTCGCACCCTTCATTTACGAAGACGGCCATGTTCCTGCTGTCTACAAGCGTGTGAGATGCTTCAAGGATATGCCGTCGAGACAGCATCGCGCCCAAGACAGGCCTTTGTTCCCCACATGGAACTACTTAGACTGCCTCTTCATTCGGAGAGACTGCGTGCAGATGACAGCGAGCGCTCCATACATGGTTAGTTCTCCAAGTGGTCTTCCGTTAACAGCTCTCGCTCCACATTTCTAATAATGGTGAAGCTCATTCAACAGAAGATGAACACTATTTCCTATGAACATATATTGTCTCTGAGTCATTTAAAATCAAACAGTTGCAAAGCAAATAACTAAAATGTTAGAGGTGATAAATTTAAAAGTGATTAATCTGTAACGGAAATTATGTATAAACCTGTATCTGTAATAGTAAAAAACAGAATCTAACGAAACTCTTCTACCGTATTACGGGGTAACCTGAGAAACATTAAGGTACTTACGACACGTGTAAATACATACACAAGACTCTAAACGCGTTTCGTAAATTGGGTGCGCCCTATAAAGCCTTAAAACGGCAGGGTCAATATATTATCGCTGAAAAATTCTATTGAATTTCGCAGCAATTAAAGTCAACATAGAATATTTAATAAAAAAAAAAGGAATTACAGAAAACAATACTTACTACCTTGGGAAATAGTTTGCTAAACTGACACACTTATTTAGCATATAGTCTCTTGAATCGGAATGGGAAATACACAAAAAGTAAGGAAAGGAATATTTCACTAGTTCAATGAATGACTCACATGCTAGAATCCTCTGTCCTGTATATACACAAGTCCCAATTCACTTACACCCTCTGTCGTGCAACACCAACCTCGAAGAGGCCAGCTAACAGCTACCACACGACCACTACAACTAGACTTGCGGGAAAATTGCGAACTACCGCTGTGTTGCCCTTGACGACCGCGCGCAACTGGTGTGGCGCACCACAGCACCAGCCATAATACTGTGGCACAGGCAGCCGGCTTGGTTTTCGCCGCTACTTCTCCACTGACTGTGTGCCGTGAACTCATGTCAGGCGCAGTACATTTCCCCTCCCTGTGACGCGTCTACCTACTACTAACGCCACACTTCTTCCCCTCACTGGAGGACTAGTTGTCGTGGTCGAGTATTAGCTAGTACACTTCCCCTCCCTTTGACGTGTCTACCTACTACTAGCGCCACACTTCTTCCCCTCACTGGAGGACTAGTTGTCGTGGTCGAGTAGTAGCTAGTACACTTCCCCTCCCTTTGACGTGTCTACCTACTACTAGCGCCACACTTCTTCCCCTCACTGGAGGACTAGTTGTCGTGGTCGAGTAGTAGCTAGTACACTTCCCCTCCCTTTGACGTGTC
>PNEQ01041352.1:0-12094 GCA_003012365.1 Medauroidea extradentata
TCATGCAAGAATTCATTTTCTTTTTCAGTCGCTCTTACATTTGCCTTACAAATGACCTATTTCAAAGTGGAAAGCAAGAAGTAAAGCCGACAAAGAAATTGTGAAAGCAACCAAGAAAAGGATTCAAAAGTATTTCAAAGAAGAACTGTGTCTGCTAGTCGATATACCCAAACCAAGCTTCGGGAACACTAATGATGGTAATTCGCCAAGAACATTGTTTGTAGATCCTGAGAATGCTTCACGTATGGTAGGAATATACATTAATCTCATCAAGAAGCTGAAAGTTATATTGCAGGTTATACCAAGTGGGTTCTGCATCGAACTGCACAATATTTTCTGAATACACAGAAAATACAGCTAATCTTTACGTCCAGTTCTATGGGTGTGCACCCTATGTCTCCTACAATGCATAAAATCTTGTCGCATGGTGCGACCGTAATTCAGAACGCTCTTTTGTCAATTGGCGAACTCTCCGAGGAAGCAGCCGAAGCAAGAAACAAACAATTCCGTGTGTGTCAACAGAAATTTTCCAGAAAAACTTCACGAGAATTGTGTAACTGCGATGTACTGAACAGGCTGTTGCTTAGTTCTGATCCGTGTCTGAGCAGCATTAGACATAGATCTGCGAAAAGAAGCATGCGATTTTCCACCGAAGCAATGCAACTTCTGGTTCCAGAAAAGGCACTTGCAACGCTCACATAATCATTAGTGGATGGCGCTAAAATTATGTGCAAAGGGGAAGAAGAATAAGAAGATGAAGATATCGATGATGATGGTGGTGGTGAAGGTGGTGGTGGTGGTGGTGGTGGTGATGACGATGACGATGATGGTGATGATGATGATGATGATGATGATGATGATGATTGTGACGGCAGTGGTAGTGGTGGTGGTGATGGTAATGGTGTTGATGGTGATGAAGAAGAAGAAAAAGAAGCTAACTATACTGAAAACATCGGCCTTGATTATGATTAAGACATACACATACAATATGTTTATACAATTTGTTTGGAAACGACTACCTTCTGGTTGCTAATGACTTTCTTTATTTAATTTAAAGTATAACGTCGCGGAGGAAGCACTTTTTTGAAGTTTGGTTTGCTGGTGTTACATATATTATTTACTTTACAAATATTCCTTGTATATTAAAACTTTTTTTCGTTTTTTTTTTCTGTGTTTCAGCGCACGTGAGAAACAACAAGTTATTTATATTTAATGATAGAAGTTGTTCTATGTTCTACTATGATGTTTCTGTAATTATTGTCATAATTTTTCTTAACCGTAACATATGTGTCATAATTTTATCATAATATTTTGGAGACCATGTAGATGATACATAATTTTAATTCTTCATTTTCACGCAGTCAAATATAAAAAATACACTATTAATGTATGTTATCATGATATTACGTATATAACTTACTTTTAATGGACCTTGTATAATCATATTCGTTTGCTCGGTCTGAATTTATTTTGCATCACACTTGTGCAGAAAATTTATGTGTGTTTCAGGCATGAGAATACTGCATGTGTGTTTCGCCATGACGTTTTTGTTATTATTAGCATATCTTTATTGCAACACATCGTATTTATTGTTTTGTATTCAATAATTCTTAATTCAGTTCTAAACCCCCTAAATAATTTTGACCAGTTTTTCAGGTGCGATACCCCACTGTGTGGCGCAGCGACCAGAGAGTAATGTGCACCAACATGAAAGCTGGAAAGAGAGTAGAAGGTATTTGTGTGTGAAACTGTCGACGAGGTAGTCTGGTAGGAAAGACAGTTACTTGATTTAATAAGAAAATTAAAAAATAAGACATTCCAAGTGTTGAGTGACTGAAATATTTTGATGACAACGATGTTTGAGGAAGTCAGGCAGTAATTGTGTAGATATTAGGTGTCAGAAATTTGTATTTGTCTGCGCGTGCATGTGGTATATGCGTGTCTGTGTGCGTGTTCGTGTTCGTGTGATTATGTGTGTGATTGTAGATAGTGCTCGTGAAGCGGCGGCGGTGACTTTGGGACAATACAAAAATTTATTTATACGTATGTGTATACAGGATGTTGGGGATGTGTTCCTTACACAAAACTTATCAAAACAGTTTATGTGAACGTAGGCCCGAAAATCAATAGTTTGCGAGGAATTTCAGAATGTGTCCTCAAAAAGAAATGGCATGAAAAAGTATATTGTCGAAAAAGATAAGTTAAAGCTTTTTTGCGTCGAAATTCGCAGATTAAAATACCAAAAAAGTATAAAATCCCATTTGAATTTTTAAAAATTTTTCGGGATTTTTCCCGGAAAATGTTTAAAAAATTCAATAGTCAAAAATGGTTAGTCATGCGACCAAAAGAGCAGAGATAAAAATTAAAGAACCTAATTTTTTAAATAACATTACCAAAATTCAATAATATCCACTTTAAGCTTTTACTTAATTTTCCGGGATTTGTCCAGGAAAACAATTTAAAAAATTAAAAATCTACATAATTCGTTTGTCGGTGCCACGAAATTCGGGGATGCGTTCCTTGCCAAAAAACATACAAAAATGTAATTGGATTTGAGTTCGAAAGCTATTTATTTCAGACTTACACAGCTATTAGTAAATTCGTAACCGGAAAAGGTGTTTATGCTAAGCTTAATTAGGAGATTAATGGTAGATGCTTGGAGCTTGTAGTATTAACCATTCCTACAGCCATTACAATGACATTTATTTATCGTTTCTCATATTTGTGTTAATTGTTGATATTTGTAATATGAGAGAAGGAAGTGAGTTGTTATTACATCTTAAGTGTGTTGTTTAGTTTTAGTATTTAAAATAATGTATTCGGTGACATGCATTACATGTATGGTATTGCAGATAGAAAGGTTTTTCAAGCACAAGTACTTTATGCAGAGAGGTACCGGTATCCGGACTGGCAGATACCTTGTCCAAGAACTTTCACAAGAATCCGCCAACTCTTGTGGGACATCTGCTCATTCGACAGATGTGTTTCAGATGTTGGAATACCAAGATGAGTACGGAGCACTGAGTTTGATGAACATGTTCTTCGTGGCGTAGATGACAATCCGCACAATACACGAAACAAAGTACAGCAAGGGAATGTGTTAGCACATGAAAACCTTCAGTACCTTTATCACTTTCAGCGGGTGCAACGATTCAATGTAGCGAATTATGAACCGAAATGAACATTCTGCCGATAATCGTTACGCAAGTGTGCTGTGTTCATTAATTTGCTACGAATCATAACATTCATCAACAGAGATTAAGCCTAAATGTGTAGGCCAGAATAAATAATGCTCATCTTCTTGGATCCTGTTTTTTTCCTCAAAATCTCACTGGAAAAACATACCTTCACTTACTCAAAAATGAATTGCAAAATTTACACGATGATGTACCTCTGGATATCATCTAAATCAGGGGTTCTCAAACTGGGGGTCGCGACCCCCAGGGGGGTCACGTGATGTGTTCAGGGGGGTCGCGGGAAAAGGAGTAAAATCAAAAAAACAAATCAGTAAAAGCTGTAGTTTTTATCAATAACAAAATTTATAGGCTACACAATTTTTTAATACACATACAAGTTGAAAAAGGCCTAATACTATTTAATGGGAAACATGAGCTTGTTTGGAATTAACCAATTTTTTTTCATTTTTGTTTATATTTCAAAATAGGGGGGTCGCCGAAATACTAGGTCTCAAAAGGGGGTCGCAGTGTCAAAAATTTTGAGAACCCCTGATCTAAATAATGTGGTTCATCCACGATGGTGCTCCCGCTCACATCAGTCTCATAGTACGCAAGCATTTGGATGATTAATTTGCACTAAGATGGATTGGCCTAGGGCGATCAAAAATGCTTGGCCTGCTCGATCACCAGATCTGAATCCAATGGATTTCTTTGTCAGGGTAAATTTAAAGTTCTTAGTGTATGCAACGCTGTGCCTAACCTTGGCATCCTTAAGAGTGAACGTTAGTTCAGTTTTTTGATGCAGATTTCAATGAAATTTTGTCTACAGTTTTATTTAGTTACTGTTGTTGTCTGTACATATTTTCAAAAATTTTCCCCGCATTTAAATTGAGATATTAAACTATAAATTTTAATAATATAAAGTCGTTTAATTCATAACTGTAAAAAGTCTTATGTCTGACGCACTAATTATGTATGCACATAACCTTCTTGTATAACAAAATAACATTTCATTGTAATAGGTGCAATATTTATATTATAAAATAATTACATTATGAACTTCTGCATAACGTAAAAGTGCAATATTGTATGAAGTCGCCTCTCACATATTACTAACACATTGCAGTGATCACCTGACGCCGTTACAGACACAAAGCGTCACGGAATAATTTGTCGCCTAACACACGTCGGAGCTATGTATGGGAAAGCCAAACTAACATTAGCTAATTGTATCAAATTTTCACAGGAAGTGAGTGCAGACGTCTGAGAAATTACTTCCACTTAAGGGCATGGGTCTGAGTTTCTTCGCATTTAACATCAATTATTTTTTAAAACATAAATGGGAGCCGATATCGTAAAATCACTTCGTAACTTTGTTATGACTTGTTTAAATTGCATACTCTAATTTTGTTGAGTCAGAAGACTGCTAAATAGTTGCTAATTAGTTAATTAACGAAATGTCCTTTTAATTGATAAATTATCTATACTCATCATACAGTTTGTCTAGAAAAATTACATTGCATAGTAAAACCAATTTGCAACAAAGTTACGAAGCAATTTTACGATATTGACCCTCGTATGGATTAAAAATAATAATTCTCTCGAAAGCCGAGAAACTCGGGCCCAAGTCCTTAAGTAAATACTCACTGAATCCAAACGAAAATTCAACTATTTACAACAAGAAAGAATACTGCATCGTTTGGTACCTAAGACATGTCTGTGCACTGTCTGGGAACCCGTAACGAATGTCAGTTGAAAGTCAAATTTCGCGCTGTTTTCGCCATTTTACAAGCAGCCGGTAAGAAATAACAAGCTCTGTAGAGTGCTGCCAAGATGCGTGCTGAGAAAAGTCGTGAACTACGTCCAGTAGGTAATGGAAGGGGAAGGGAAGGACAGCGCTACGCCGCTTATCTCTTCCCAAGATCAGGAAGCGTAAAGCCGGATTCACACGTCCACAGATCGTCCTGAACATACAGAACAGACAGTACAGATGACCGTTCATGCGTATACAGATCTTCGGTGTACCCATGATTCAATTCGTTGTTTATACTGAGTTGTGTTTACATGTGAAGTTTGGTTTGTGGGCGTGGCATTTAATGAAATATTTTTAACTTTTAGCACGAGAGAGCTTTATGCAGCTATCAACTTGCGTGTATTTGCGTGATAATTACATAAATCGTAATCTAATACGACATAATTCTGTGGTAATTATTGGAGTAGTGCAAATGAGAAGTGACAAGTGTTTTTGCCGACTTCACTTAAATTTATACTCGTGTGTCTTATAAAATAAATGTGATAGAGACGGGAATCAATATTTTCGATAAGTTTCTTTGTGTTTAAAAGCAAATAAATAGCTTCTGAAAAGAAGACACTCGAAGCAACATTTCTAGTGTGTCGGCAAACTGAAGAAGCCTACATACGAAAGTCTGCACCAGCAGTTTTACATCAGGTAAGTCATGTACTTTTTATCTTTTAGTTGTGTATTTGACTGTTGCGAAATCAAGATTTTTTTTTAGAAGAAAATAAACTTCACATAGGTTAAGAATCTACACAAACAGATCAGTACTGAAATTCACTAGCCTAATTTTGTGGGTGCCTACCTACATTCAGTCAAGTCGTAGTGGGAAGATAAATAAAAATCTAGTAATGAGTAGGCACATCTAAAAAATATAAATAGTTTTTAAAATTTGTCAAAGAAGGGAAACTGAATACAACTGAAGGAGACAGACAATTTTTAAAATTGTGTTGATGTTGTAAGTTACAGGTTTATGAGTTCAGTTATGTTAGTGTTTCAAAAATAACTATAGTAAGTTAAAGGATCAGGTACAGCAATGGGTAGCAGGGTGGGTGAAGGATAAATGGAGAAGACAAGGGCAGGCTGGTGAGGATGAAGGGAACATTTGGCCGTCAGTGATGTTGAAGGAACTGGAGTGGAACTCGTTGTTCGAAAGGAGAGGAGTGGTAAAGCTGGTCAGGATGTACAGAGTGGTAAACAGGGAGGTTAGGGTATGTTAGGCTGCCTATTAACTAATGTAGAGTGAAAAGGTTCAGAGCAGAACAGAGCGGGTACTAGTTTATGCTTAGGTTGGTGAGGGAGTGGAATTTGCTGTAGGAGGAGCAAGTGAGGGTGGTTAGATGGTAAAGGAGGGGATTGGTAGGTGGTTTGATGTGTTCACAGCTTGTTAGCTAAAAAAATCTTATTATTTTTGTAACACATCCAAAACAATGTTGTGTATTGTTTAACAAAGATAATTTTTTACTGTTTCAGGAAAACCACTGTCAGAGTATTTCCCATGCCCTTATGGCGTGCCATTTGGTTTACAAAACAACAACAAGTATTATTTCTTGAGGATGGTAATCAGAGACTCATCAGTTGTGCTACCGCTGTCAACAATTAGTTCTGAACTGCAGCTTCTTGAAGGTGGTGGGTCACCAGTTGTCGTGGAATTGTAGGTGTATGTGGTAGACAAGGTTGTGTGCAAAGTGCTCAGTCTGATTCTGTGAAGTTGTAGAAGTTTAGTTAAGTGAGTGGGATATGGTGAAGATGGCTGTGTTTCCTACCACTGCATTATAAGTTATCATCGAAGTGCAGCACAGAAGTAGGCCTCAGTACTTAGTTTAGCTTACTTTAGTTCCATTGGTTTTTTTTTTCTTTTTTCTTTTGCATCAAGATGCAAGTCAACTTTTGTGTTAATTGAATGAGTGGGCATTTGGAAGGGTGAATTTTGCCAACTTGTTACAGGAATACAAAACTCAATAGTAAATTTTTGGAAAAAATTTATAAAATACTAGATTTTGTCATAATTACCTAGCAGTTGTCATTACTGAGTAAATACATTTTACACAACCAAAATTATAGTGTGTTGCTGGTTTTATATCTATATTTGAACATATAAGCCACCATGTGGTAAAATAAACATTAAATTATTAAGAAATGCTCATCTACTTTGTCGTAAAAAATTTCAGCATGTTTTTGTATTTTATGATATGAGCTACTGATTTTAATATGCCTGAACTGTACATTAACAATTGTTTTTCAATAAATGCTTTAAAATTTATCTCCCTCAATTGTGAAATTAATGTGTTATTTTTTTGAGACGAAAAACCATGTGAGATTATTGTTAATCCAAGTAGGCCTATGTTGTGGAACCGAGAGACACTGAACCACGGTTTTCAAGACAAGAGCTGTAACTCCAAGGTTGTTTTTCGTTTTGTGTTCAGGAAAAATGTCTGTACATTACTGTTGTTGATGTGTGTGTGTCTTCTTCAAAAATTTATAGTAAACAGATAACCTAATACTGTATAGGTATTGTGTGCTGTTTTTCCAATACAAACTTTCTCATCTGGTTTCCACCAATCGAAAAGGTCAGATATGTGAATTCATCTGACACTATAAGATCTTAGAAATTTAACACTGTTCATCCCATTACACTGCCAATTGATGTTATAAAGAGTTTTAGAAAAACAACTGGGTTTGAGTAAATTTCCTTATGTGATTGTTACTGAAAACTGTCTCATCACAGTTACGATACGTGAATAGTAAAGAATGCAAAAAAAAAAGTTTAATTCAAATTTGTCTGTCTGAACTTGGGGTGCTTACTGTATCCTTAGGAAATGTGTAACTGGCACACACTTTGTATAGGTGTGCAAAAGTAAATAATTTCAGTGTTCCAATGAAAGTAGTATCCAAAATAATTTAACTATGCACATTCAGCTATCTGACAAGCATCATTGCCAAGTGTGTAGTGCTGCAGCCAACTGTCAGACCAAGATTTGTGAGGCATATGTATTCTTGCTCACATGTAATGCTTGTGCTGCTGTGTTACAAAATAGGTTTTGTTATCCTTCAGTTTGAATTACGATGTAAACTGTTTATGGGCTATGTGCGCATGTTGATTAAAATAAATTTAACTCATTTTTAAGCCATTTAGTTCAATAATCTTAACACGTAAGTTAATACCTACAAATTAAAAAAAAATTCTGTTGAAATCATTAATTTCATCGATGCATTCAGTAGTCCACTGTAACGTTCTTCTCATATGAATGTTGTTTCCTAGTTGACGCTCACTGGAACACATACAGTACCTAGTATTACTGCACACATCTTGTGAGTACAACTGTCTATCTGGTGAGTGTAGGTACGGTAATTTTTTCCATTTGTGACGGTCACAAAATAACAGGTAGGTGCAATACTGCTTCAAGGGAAATTTTGAAACTTGAGATCAATGTTTGGCTATTTTTTTTTATGATTACAATTTGTTGCAGGTTTCTGAGTTTCAACTTTATACCTTCCATACACGTAGTTGAAAAGTTATGTAAAAAATTATATTTTTGCAGCTTTGTAGAGAATTGTAGTATGTGCGGAGAAAAACTGAGTAGGGTAAACATTCAATTCTTTGGAAGTATTTGATGTACTGGATTTGACTGGTTGAGTTGGTAACAGTGAACAGACAATACATGTACCTACGGTTGTGCTGAAAAGTGGGCACTGAACTGTGAGATAAAGGAAAAATTGTACTGTAAATAGGGTGAATAGAAACAACTTCAGAGCAAAATGTTAGGTCATGAAGAGAACTTAAAATGTAGCAAAATTTTATTTGAGAAAAAAGTGGAAGCTAGGAACTTGTTTTTAATATTGTTCCTATTCACCCAGTTTTACGGTACTGCATTATGGTACAGCCAATGCTTGAACATGGGGGAGCAGAGTGTGATCTGTACGTGGAAGTGTAGGTGCAAAAAAGCTCAGCAAAATATTGAATGGTATGTGGTAGAGTACGCAGGGGCAGGGTAGGGAAGAAGAAGGTAACTATACACTATCTGTAATGATGAAGGAACTGAAATGGAGCACATTGAGAACTAAAAAACAGTTGAGGATGTAAACAGTTAACAGGTTTGTTAAAGGATCTGGTTCATGCAGTTTATGAGGAGAAGCAGGTGTATGCCTGCTTCGTAGATTTCGAGAAGGCCTTTGACAAAGTGCCCCGTGGAATCTTGTTGAGATAAGTGTCATTACTGCTGGATGACAAGTGGGTGGTTGACTGAATTGAGGACTTTCTCCGGGGACCCTCTGCTATCTACCAGGATTGTAGATAAAATAAGACTGTTTGCAGATGACTGTGTACTATATACAGAGGTGGGCAGTGGAAACAACTTGCAGGAGGATATAAATAGGTTGTGGTCTTGGAGGAGAACAGAATGAAGGTTAATGTGTGTAAAACCAAGTTGGTGAGGTTTACTAGGAAGAGAATAGTGAGTAGAGAGGTATACAGATGGGATGGGCAGAGGTAGCCACAGAATAAATCAGTATCTAGCGGTGGTTGTACAGGCTGATATAAGGTGGACAGAGTAGTTAAGAAGGCCTTTAGGACTGCTCGGGAGGGTGTTAAGGGGGGGGGGGTTAGTGATGAGCTGATGGGAAAGACATATTGCACAACAGTCCGTCCAGTATTGGAATATGCTGCCATGGAGTACGTAGAGACACAGGAGCTAGAGAAGGACAGTGAGGTGGGTTATGAATAAATGGAAGAGGCAGGGTCAGTTTGGTGAGGAGAAATGGAACTTTAGGCCTAGGGTGATAAACGGGGAGGGAATATGGGGCAGTTTGGAATGCAAACTAAGGGAAAATGCAGAAAAAGTAGAAAATTCAGAAGGTGTGAAGAACGGAGAGGGGTTTACAGTCAATGCTGGTGAGGGAGTGAGTAGATAGATTTGGGGGAGTTTGGCACAAGGGGATGGGGGATAGGATTGTAGGATTCGATGATGACTACCGTATTACCTCAAAATTCCCCTTTTTACCTCAAAATTTCCCTTTTTACCTCAAAATCAATAAAATTTCCTGTTTTTCCCTCAAAATTTCCCGTTTTTCCCTCAAAATTTCCCGTTTTTCCCTCAAAATTTCCCGAATTTCCCTCAACATTTTCCCGGAAAACTAAAAAAATTCTCAAAAACACAGTATTGCTCAATCAGGCTGGAGGAGGCTGAAAAGGAGCAATTAGAAGCCTGAATGAGCAATATCTCTCATCGGCAATTATGTTTCCAGCATCCATCTTGTCTGCGATACCTGCTGTCAATTAATTCAATCAAATAAACTATAGGGGTTTTCTCAGAGTTTTCCGAAATTTTTTTCTAATTCGCATTCCTACCAACTCCCACTTATACCTCATATTGTAAAAATATATTTCTAGTCAAAATAAGTTAAGTAAATATCTATACCTCACCTGTATGAGTTCCCCCACTCTCTTTCATGCTAAAATCTTAAACCCGACTACTTTCCTAGCTATTCCCGAACAAGTTTCAATCAATTCAATCAAATAAACTATCGGGGTTTTCTCCGAGTCCTCCCATTATTTTCGATTTTACATTCTAAACACACCCCACTCACATCTCATAACATAAAACATCTCTTTAACAAAATTAATTTAAGTATTTAACTATATCACTCCTAGGCGAGCTCCCCCACCACACCCCCTATCTATTTCCGAACGATTTCCAATAAACCCAATAAAGTATAAGAGTTTTTTTTTCCGAAATCGTCCGAATACTTTTCGATTTCGCATTCCTACCACCCCCCACTCATACCTCATACACAAAATAGTTTATTTTTAGATTAAATTAAAATAACCAACAATATATGCCTAGGTGGGGCTTCCTTAGTGCCCCTCCATACTTTACACTCAAGTCACTGGCAGACACCTCCCCCTCCCCTCATCATCAACAACCTGTTTTGACCTTCTTCACCTTTCTTACCAAGTCACTACATGCATGCGAATCACGAGCTCATCACGTGACACTCCCCCCCCCCAAATACCATGATACCATTCTGTACCACCTTCCCCTCCTCGTCGAGTCAGCACATACATGTGTCGCAGTATGGCGCAATACTAACCTTTTTACTTTCCCCCTCACTCCCCCATCACATTAGTCGTCACATTCCTGAGATGTGACATCATATTGATGTTGTAGCATGACGCAATTCTGTAGGTGACTTTCAGTATCCGCACTTTGAATGATTCAGTGTAGCTAACAGACTCCATCTTCCAAAACTCTGGATGTAGAGTTTTTTTTTTCTATCTGCATTCATCTACTGTTTCAATACATCCTCGATTTATCCTATCACTATATCATTAATTATGTTCCAGCCGCTAGCAGTGACAGAGTTAATCAACCTCTCAGATCTCTCGTTTTCACAGACCATTCAAATGCACAAACCACAACAGCCCATAAGTTACATTTACACCACTTCAAACTTACCCATTAAAACCATATCAAGCATAAGTCTTTCACTATAGCACCAGCAGTATAAATAAAACGTTCTTCACCTATTTACCTCAACCCTCCTCCTACTAAGACCAGTTTTACTTATTTCGTGAACTTTCAGCTAAGTCACTTGCAAGCATATAAAATTTACTTTAAACTTTGCTGGTTTAATACAGCTGAACATGTTTACACTGATAATACATTATATATTTGTCTTCATGTGTTTGCACTTGAAAGGATATATTTACTAAAATAAATTCCAGATTAAATACATTTATACAGTATTTTATTTCCATTAACAAACATTATTCCAACCTTATAAAAACAGAAAATCATCACATTAGCTACACACTCACTATGAATTTATACGTATCGATAAAACACTCAATATTATAGTTTCCAAGGTCTCATCTTAACTCGCTAGGTCTTTAAAGTAGGATGCATTCGTAATTTGTTCACATAGTTTTATAAATAACATTTAGGTTTACAAATTACGTTGCAGTTGTTAAAATTATAGTTATCCACTGATACTTAGAGACAAGGTATTTATTTATTTAGCGGCCTCAACACACTTGTTCTCAGTTCCAGGTTATTCACCGAATCCAGGGTCCAGCCCGAACCTTTCAAAACCATTTCTTCTTCTTCTTTACATATCTTCTGTA
>PNEQ01041364.1:0-44451 GCA_003012365.1 Medauroidea extradentata
GACGGTCATTTCAGAGCCTATCCGAACTGAACATCACACTCTTTTACGTTACATATTGTTACAAGTTGGAGCTAGATACATTTAGGGATGGAGGTCTTTGATAAAATAAAGAAAATCAATAAAGCTAACCTAGTTTATTTACAACTATCTATACAAAAAACCTATGTCTATAATGATTTATCACAATAGATGTCAAGCAAAACAATTAACTACTACCTACACACAGGTTATAAAATCTAAATAATACATCTAAATAAGTTCTCTGTATATGAAAAGTCTTACTAGTCACTCACAATGGTGGACCCAATGAAAGAATACCGATGTATCTATATTTTGTGGCCTAGAAACACCTTCTTCCTACTACTTGCTGCGGTCCGACTCGCCGGACATCTTCGTACACTCGTCGTATCCCAATACTTCTTGCACTCGTCACTATCACTTTACTCGCACCAGGCACCTGCCAGCCAAAAACTCTCTCTCCTCTGCTGCAGCCCTCTTTTATGTACTCACTCTAAGTCTAATATCTCGAATTCTCTCGGCAAGTCTCTGATCTCCAACCTCCTGGAAAGGCGTCGCTTCAAGGTCAAGCACCACCCCGAGAGATAAAGAATGAACAGGAACACTCCAGACCACGATGTCTCCTTTTGTTACCCAATATTGGGTGCGGGATGGTCGCCAACGCACATGGGCGGCACAATGTACGTCGAACCTCTTTGTTATTGCCGCTGCTATATCAGCTTATATTGCTCTCCGATTATCGCGGTGTGCAGGTTGTAATCGTGGAGTCACTCGAGGTAACAAAATCCATGCAGCACACAAGGAGGTCTTTTAGCTCTGCCACCACCTTATCGTATTGCGCAGCTCCGCCAGACAGCTTCGGCGCCATGGAGTGGGTTGGAAAAGGAGGGGGGGGGGGTTCTAGCTCCGCCGCCACTGTATCGTACTACACCGCCCAGCTAGACAGTCGCGACTCGCAACAATATACGCAGATATGAATTTCTCTCTGCTAACAACCAGATACATATACACGACAACTCGGAGCTACGAAAAAAGCATCAACAAATCTCATATCACTGGCCAGCTTCCATACCAGATCAGCTATTTCAGTTTCATTCATTACTATTTTGTATCCTGTCATTACACTATTGCACAGAAAAGTATTTAAATCGTATTAATTATTCTCGTCAAACTCCCAAGATATATAAAAAAATATGATTCACCAAAATCATACTTTATTTACGTATAATTTCTATAATTAACTACGTGAAAAATAAACACCGTAAACCTTGAAAATATATTCAAAATCATCTCAGTCATTACCTCAAATAGTACATGATTAGGCATCAAAAAACCATGGTTTAGTTCACTCATCAATTTCGTACCGTCACAATGCAAATGTGATCACTAAGGCATCGTAACAGAAGCAACATCTATGCTTCGTTGACTCACTCACATTTGTTATCAACTCGGTCAAAGAAGTCCCATGCACAGTCATAGTCATTGTCGTGACGGAAGTGGTCATCACCGACGAAAATGTCACCTTCAGAGGTGAAGCTATCGCAGTGCTATAGATGAAAAAGTTGTTCAACGCCAGCTTAAATCTCATCATAACTTTTTCACTGATGTAGCTGAAATGTTGCTCGATTGCTACCATTCCCAGTAGTTACAGGAATTAACGAAGAAATCCGAAGTGAGTTGTAACTATAGGAAAGTTACATCGTCTAGAGACTAACAAGAACCATACACAACAATCACTTTTTCTTCCAATTCCATAAGTGATACGTAATGGTACATTGGTTGTCCTGACTATTTCTACGGTACCAGTTTAGTGTGATCACACTCCAACCATATATTATATTTATTAATTCAGTAATTTTCCAACTTTTCTCAAAATTGCCAAACGGAATTTTCTTTCATACTCGTAATAAATCTACAAAAGTATTTCATTGTACCTGGTGAGTACATTGTAAAATATGTCTTCACGCTACCTCAGAAGGCCGACTCCTTTAGTAAGAATCAATTTTTATTATAAGAATATATAACGTGTACAGCCGTAGACGCTTTAGCTTCACAACTTTTAACATTTTCGTAGTAAGCATCCTGTAATATTCTTTATTGACTGATAGACGTATCTATACACTTGAACTCGCGCCCGCACTGCTAACCTCCTAGTATAAAATAAATCAAACCGTCCTTTATTCATACATGTTTTTCGTCTCATGCTGCCTGGCATGTAAACATGTACTTAAATTCAAGTCACCGAATCGACATGGGTATCACGACATCATTAACAAATTTTCCGGGCTGTTCACATACGAAACAGTAGTTTCTGATGGCTTCATCATTAACACATATTCGTAGTAGGTTCAACTTTTTCTTAAGTTTATTCCATCGTCGAATCTTGTTGCTATACAGGGAGAATATCGAGACCTATGACTATTTAAATTGTCTATGCGTGTATACAGTCTACAGCTCTTACAACATCAACATTCTGTACGACACGGGTTCGTTTTACATTTACTTATACCTTGTCTCCTTGCAGCATATCCACACACAAATGTCTTGTCGCACTCGTTGCACTGATGTCCAGAAAGTGTTAACGTCGATTCTTACGACGTTTCAACGGATGGCTTTACTAATAGGCTTAAATTTTTTCTCATCGATAGACGATGTATAATCGTTACGTAATGGTTACAACTTCCTTAAATAACTACTTAAAGGTAGAGAGACGAGACATTCTCAAATATTAACTCGTATACCATTTCAAATTCCTGCTTTGTCCAAACCTGATGTAGGTTTCTCAATTGAGTGGAATCATATTCCATTTGGAGTTTCTATTGGTGCACATGCGTTATCTAGGATGTTAGAAAAGGTGCTTCGTCCTTTTCAGGGTACTTTCGTCGTCATTTACTTTTGTGACGTAACTATTTATAGCCAAACTATGGAAGAACATCTAGAGTACATACGTCAAGTCTTTCTTGCGTTTCGAGAGGCGGGTCTTACAATGAATCCCGAGTAAGTCACGTGGGCTGCAGACCACGCAAAAATCCTAGGGTTTATTGTTACTGATGACAAGATGTTGCTGGACCGTGGGAGGATTAATCATGTATCATTTCCCCCACCAAGAAATGTCCGAGGTATTCGTGAATTCATAGGTACGTTTGGTTACTATGCTAAATGTATTCCTAATTTGACTGAAATTTTGGCACCCCTTAATGAATTGAAACGAAAAAATTGTCAGTTTCATTGGGGCCCTGAACAGGTTCGTGCTTTTAAAGAAGTAAAAAAGCGATTAACGTCTCCTCCTATTCTGCAGCTCCCTTTATTTACACAGAAGTTTGTTCTTCGTGTCGATGCTAGTGCTAGAGCTCTAAGTGCTGTTCCTCAGCAACGTGTAAATGGGAAGTTATTGCCGGTTGCTTACGCGAGTCGTTTGTTAACTGAGACAGAACATAAGTAGTCTGCATATGAACGCGGAGCTAAAGCTTGTGTATGGGCGTGTGAGAAATTTGCTTATTATTTAGAAATATATGAAGTTGAGCTTTGTACTGTCAACCAAGCTTTATCTTGGCTTTGGAAGTCAAAAACACGACTTGGGTAATTGGGGTGTTAGATAGAGCATTTATCTCGTTTTTGTTTTGTTATCATGCCTGTTAAGGGTTCCGATAATTGCGCTGCGGATACACTTTCTAGGATGTATGATCTTGAGGAATTTTTGTCTATTGATAGTAATGCGAGTATTTATTTAGAGGATAACATTGAACCCTCTCTAAACCTTCTGCAGCGGATCCCTGAAGCTTATACGAATTTACTTTAGTGGCAATCGTTAGACCCGGAATATGTGCGAGCGTAGCAAGAAATTGAAAATAACGAGCTCCCGAGGTTTGTTATTAGTAAAGAGTTGGTAGGAAAGAAATCTCGTTTGGGAAAATTTTTGCCTTTCGTCCCCGAAAAATTGAGGAATATTATTTTTTAATATTATCATGGTACTTATTTTGGACTTCATTTTGGACAAGAAAAGACAGTTCGAAGGATTATTTATGGCTTTTTTTCTTTTGGCCAGGAATGGAGGATGATATCCATGTGCGTGTCCGTTGTTGTATAGTCTGCCAACGATGTAAATCTCCTAATGTTTAATATTTAGGTAGTTTTCCAGTGTTCCGCCTAAATTTGTATGGGAAAAGGTTTATATTCATTGTTTCGGCCCACTTTCCCGCTCGAAGAAGTAATATATTTCGTTGCTTGTCATGGTTCATGCTTTTTATAAATACATTTTAGAGTTCCCCATGCGTGATCAAAAGGCGACCACTTTTTGTCTGAGAGAGTGTTTCCGTTTTTTTTTTTTTTTTTTTTTTTTTTTTTTTTTTTTTTTTTTTTTTTTTGTTTGTTCGCCAGTTAATTTAATATCTGATAATACTCGCAACTTTACGGGTCGTGAAATGAAAAACTTAGTTTTGGTCTGGGGTATAACCTGATTCAAGTAAGTGCCTACTACCATCCTCAATCCAATATGGTAGAGCTGTGCAATAGGGTTTTGTGAAGATCGCTGTGACTGCTTTCCATCAGGAGTGGGATACTTCTATTAATATCTAGATTCTTTCTATGAACCTTAGCTATAGTTCAGCTACCGGCTTGACGCCGAGTACGGTTTTCTTCGGACGAGATGTGTTACATCCTTTGGCGAATGTTTGGGAATTATATGATATGCATGATGAGAGCCTGAGTTCTTCAGATGTAAAAATATATTGGGATAAGGTTTGCGAAAATCTCCATAAAAATTATATTAAAATAAAAAAAAACTATGATGCTATTCGTGTAACCCCCGCATATGAAGTGGGAGATTTAGTGTTAATAAAAACACACTTTTTGAGCAATGCACTGAATAAATTCACTTCTAAATTGGCTTATAAATTTGCAGGTTCATTTAAGATTTTGAAGTTCTTAACTCATGTCACTTTCTTAGTTCAGGGGGAAGATGATGGGGGGTCTTTAAGACCCATGTTTCCTATACAATACGTTTGTAAGCAGTGTTGGTGTTGCCTGAGGTAAATGCGTTCTTATTATTGTACCTGTCATTTATGTAATGTATTCAGATTTTTGTAATTGTACTTTCGTTGTTACAAATTTCAGATAGTTGGAAGCATATATATTGCTAATTTTTCATGTGATATTTTGTACCTAAAGATAGATTATAGCATTATATTGTAAATGTTGTAGGAACAAACGCTGTTGGTAGCGTTTGACTGGTTTTCATGCGTTCGGGAAGTTGGGGCGACGGCGTAAGGCCTTCCCACCGCTGATCGCAGTCCGAGGAATGTTGGCTGCTGTCTCGCCTGCTGAGAGCCCATGTGCCGCACAGTGCTGTGTCGCTAATTGTCTACCTGCCAGGGAAGCTGCTCTCACTGGGAACGTGCTGCATTTGCACAGTTTGGAAGTATTATCTTTACTACATTCTGTTGGAGGTCATTCTGATGCTTGGACTTGGCTCTTTAGATGTTACGTCTTCTACTTCTCTGCTGTGTTGTGGCGGCTTTCTACTGGTCTGGCCACACGGACTATGTTTGCTTCAGCTGTGGCTGAAGGTTGGGGGGGGTTTGTAACGTGGAGTACGCACGTTACATGCTTGGTGTCAAGAAATCGCAGTGTTGGTGATTAAAAACGTTTACTAATTTTGGTTTCACCGTGTGAAGACGTCAGGCAGAGAAAGCCTAATCTAGGCCTCATTTAAAGACTGTTTCGCTGTTTCCTTGTACTGCAGCTGCCCCCGAGAAGAAGGTGATTGGGCGAATTTGAACTATCCTCGGCTATTACGAGGTTGGGAGGCCCCCCTCCCCGTTATGGTACCATTTAAGGCAGGCATTTTCTCGCCAGATAGTCAGGAGAGAACGTCCCTGTTATTTTTCAGCAAGGTATGTGGCGATTTAAAAACATTAATATTTCCAACTTAGTGTGGATGTAAGTTATGAATATTTTGTTGGTGTATTTGTATGGCCGGTTAAGTATTGTATGTTTCCGAGCCATAGTGTTGGGGTCTAACGTAAATCGTGCTATTGATTGAAGGTGTTGCATTTTTTAATGTTGTTCCACACGTTTATTTCACTGAAGATAATTTGCCACATACCTTGTTTGCACATATGTTTAATATTCATGCTTTCAGCTTTCAAATTAATTTGTATATTTCTTCAGCGTTTGTTCTTACTATGTTCACAAAATTGTTCTTCATATAGATGTTGCAAATTATATTTCTATTTTCTCAAAGTATTTTTTTTCTTTCAAATCATGTATGTACGCCTGCATTGACTTGCCTATCTCTCTATGGTCCCTACTGGTAGTACTAGTGACTATAACTCGCACGCATACCGGCGTATTTCATCCGTCCTGTTGGGAAATTCTGGTACATGTTCTAACAAGAATATAGAGCTTGCCATGTGATGCCACAAAACCCTTTATAGTCATCACAAATGTATTGTTTGTTTTTATTGGGAATCGATCTGATGTAACTAAGAAGGAAGTCATGTTTAAATAGTATTCATTAATGACATTTAAATTTAGTTTTAAAGTTATTTTATCAATATTTTTATTTTAAAATATTTCCATTAATTTTGATATTGATTATTGATATGTAGTCTCATTCGATGGTCCCTACACCTCAGCTTCAACTAGCTGCTATGTGAAGACATAGATGTCATGCTGGTTTAGAAAGAATTATAAAGGTATAATATTGTTTAGACGAGCGATAATTAAGCGGTTACGTCGTAGAAAGAAAAAGGGGGGAGATTAAACAGGTGACTAACAGCCAATTAAAATACTTGTTAGGTAGATGAGCGAATAATAAGGGAGAGGGTATGTTGACCTTATATATATATATATATATATATATATATATATAAAGTTATGGGTGGAGTCCGTGTGTCGGTGGAGCTCGTTCGAGTAGGACGTGTCGGTGATTTTTAAAACAATGTTTGTATATAACATTTTTTATTAAATAGTGTTTTATTAAAACATTTTAATATAAAATAATTTTATTAAATTTTTTTATTAAATATGTGTGGCGTTTGGATGGAATGCGAAATCGAAAAAAATAATTCGGAAGACTCGGAAGGTAATCCAAGATGGTGGCAGGAAACAAGATGGCGACCGGAACCAAGAATGAAGTACGTTTTTTTTTTCAAAAATCTTTTGGAAATTTAAACTATTTTTTAACATTTTCTTTTATTTTTTGGAATTTTTTCAATTTATTGACGTCAAGTCAAGGTCAGGTTAAAAGTCAAGGACATCCAACACGGCGACTGGGGGCGTGACGTCACAACATGGCGGGAGCGCCACACAACACCACACTCCATACTACTATGTATATATGACTATCGTCTTAATCCACTCGCGTGAAGGAAATTAGGCTTAAAGGAATTGTACGTACCTTTGAAGAAAGGGTTGATATTCCAGACCTTGATGGGGCCGAAGCTGGAGAACTGGCCCATGGCCATTTCCATGTAGTACATGGGCTTGCCGATGATGAAAAGCACGATGATATAGGGTATGAGGAAGGCTCCACCGCCATTCTCGTAAGCGACGAAAGGGAACCTCCACACGTTGCCCAGCCCCACCGACATGGCGATGCAGGACATAACGAACTCGACGCCGTTTGCCCACTGCTGCCTCTCTGGGGCTTCTTCATCCTGCTACGAAATCACTTATGTTACGGCGAACACTAGTGAGGTTACGATTTCAACATAACCCCACTGCGTGGTAAGTTGATAGACCACCAACTGAGGAAGATTCCGAACAGAATGCTTGCTACAAGGGTACGTAATCACAGGGAAGAAAACAATTCATCATAATTTCAACCCCGAGTTGTAGGTAATCCAAGAAAAAATTACATTAATTAAAGCGTGCGAAGACAGAAAATATGGCCTTCCTGTAATTGGCCTCGGCGAAGAGAGGTCGATTTGCGACCTTCGACCGTATGTCCGCCTGTCGAAATTATTCTGACGATCGGTTTGCGATTTGGATCATTACAAGGTGGGCGCTTGGAAATCGCCCTTTCTTCGGAAATCCTAACTTCCTCCACTCGGAAACATCAATGATCTGTATTATAGGATGCAGTTCGGAATCGATTATTTGCAATACACTTTTAATAATATATAGTAGTTCTCACTTATATCTGAACTAACTCAAGCCTGAGTGCCCTAATTAGGTTACAAAGTCAAAAACATATTATCTACAACAACAGCGAATGGAGAGACTTTGTTCACTTGTACCGACGTGTAAGTAGGGACGGTTTCGAGAGTTTTACGCACCTTGTCTGTGTATAGAAATCGCAAGAATTTAACTCGTTTAAGAAACAAATTGAGCCTGTCGTCATAATACGGAAAAAACTGAGTGTAAGCTCACTGGACCAGTGAAACCGACTTTTTGGGAGGCGTGGATAGTAATATATGAAGTGTGGTTTCGAGAGTACAGAATTGTGAAAACTGTCTGCAAATAAATGTGCGACGTAGGGAGAGCTTCTCTTGGGACTACCAGAAGAGTAGCGAGCGAAAGCGTTGGTCTTACCTTTCGTCGGTGATCAGTTAACACTACTTCGAGAAAGTACTATTGACGGATTTATTGCATATGTAATAGACTGACATAATTTTTAAGTTTAAACTACTAAGTGTCGAGTAGGACGTGACCTTCAACCCGTAGGTGTCTTGCGCCGTTCCTTGAGAGATGACATGAGGCCTGCAACGCAGCAGCTACAGAATACGAGGGAAAAGGGCGGGACGACAGAACCCGCGAAAAATCCGCCGCCATCAAAGTTTCCACCAACCCCGCCGAGAATTGAACCCGGAACGTCTTTGTGGGACGCGATTGGTCTGACCAATGCACCGCCGCAGACTCCATGTTTAGATTTCTGTAATTAGTATAGTGACTGATAATTTACAGTGGTGGTGGTGTTGTGTAAGTATCCGTTAGTATTTGACTATAAAAATATAGATTTTGAAACAAGAAACTGTAAGCTTAATGCTGCAGATAAATTAAAAGCTAAACCAAGAAATTTTATGTGCTTAAAAAACATTGGTTTATATAGAGTATTGCTAGACACTTGGAAACCGACTTTTAACGCAATCTTCAGAATACTTAATTACTTACTTGTTTAGTATGAACTCAATTGTTAGTCAAATGTACTAGTATGTGTTAATTTTATCTGTCATGTAAATTAAGAAAAACTTAAAAACAGCTGCGACAACAACCAATAAAGTTTTAATACTATTTCCACTCATTCTATCACAAATTCAGCAAAAGTTGTTTACTTATATCAAGAATATTTGCAAATAAAATTTTTATAACAGATTATTGCATTAACACTAAAAGAAATATTCTGCGTGATAGCAGCGCAGTTGATGTAAACTAGATACAGATATTTGTCCAAAGTTTGCTACCTCACTTCTGCGAATTAATTTGCAGTAATAATTGTGTAAAATGAAAACATCTAAACTGTGACGCTGACGTGCAATTACACTTATATGATTTTGGCAGTGGTATTTATTAAATAATGAATTTAAGTGGACACAATGAGCATTGTGTGTTGTCAAACTATTATGTAACAAACAAAATAGATGTCTATAATTGAAAAGCTCTTCCAGACACTGAAGGTACAGTCGACACTGAAACTCGGAGTAGATTCATTACGAAAGCTTGGCTACAAACATCCGAGAAACTTAAATGTAAGGAATTACGATAGTGGAAAAACTGTAAATAAAGAAGACATGCTTATCTCTATATACGTGTTATCTAAAACGTCTTATCTTGATCTGCTGGTTACCTCGCAACGGTCAAGCTCGTCGAACACTGTAAAACTTTAACTACTCATTTATTTATGGTGACAGTAATGTTAACCTCTAACAACGGAAAAAATATATTGGTGTAATTTTTAAAAGTTGCAAGACACTAGTTTGTAAGGACAGTAGTTTACACCTGACACAATTTTGACTGCTAACTTGAGAGAAGAAGCATGAGAAACGTGCATGTTCAGTAAAACGTGGACTTTAATTCAGGGGCGTGTAGGATCTAGAGCCGTTATCACTGGAAGGTAGCCTTTAATTTTGTAGGCCTGTCAATTACGTACCTTCATCACGAGATTGCGTAGTTCAGTGGTGCGGGAGAGATGATAGCGTTTGGCCTCACTAGAGTTACGCAAAATCCTGCTAATCAGCTTGGCATGTAACTTTGACAATTTGTGGATTTATAGTCGATTGTCAGCTATAGATGCCCGTGCGTATCTACGTGTGAAGTGTTTAGTGGCGAACTCCTGAGCTGGTAACCCATTACTCACTAAGGCCATGGTCATGCAGTGGTCAGCCCTCTTGTCTCTTACTAAGACGATACCGGGTTTGATTCCCGGTGCTTGGTGGACGCTATCGTTGGTCAGTGAGTCTTCCGGAGTATATCCTCTTCACTCTGATTTGCATTCTGTCGCAGCTCATGGTAAATGTCATATTAACTGATTTACTAAAATCTTACATAGCCTCAGGTAAGATTTACATACTTTTAAAAGAGGCTCTCGCTTAGGCAAGTAGGATACACCTCCTTTCCCACTGTCTAAAAAAAGTTACAGCATTAAGTTGCATTTAGTAATTTGATACTAATTAGTCGATGTATTCAACAATACAGACGGTAATAATCAACTAAAAATAAATTGTATGTTATATGAATGCTAACTAACCGCCACTCATGCTTGTATGAGCCAAACTACTTCAGTTAATGTTTACTACCTGTGCAGATGTGTCGCTGGGATCAGCTTTCAGAACTCTGGGCACGCCGTTGGCTGTTGTGTTCTCCTGTGAACTAGACGGACTAGTGTTGTCCTCAGAAACGAATCCTGGGTTATCCAATCCGAGGTCCTGAAACAGTAAAACACGTGAACTTAAAGCTGCAGTAATAATAATAATAATAATCGTGTGACAAGGCTACACCGAGAGCCAAGATATCGCACCACGGATGCATACGACACAAGACTTCGTAACAGGTCTAAGAAAAATGTATAGCAAACTCATTTCCCGGAAGTCAGTGCTGTTTTCGGAACGAACAGAACACTGTATTTTCGTTTAAAACATAAAAAATAAGTAAATTGAAGACCTCGGGAGTAAATAATTATAACCCACATTGTAAGACAGTCGATGTAAACAATTTATATCCTTAAATTTACAAGAAATACTTAATTTAAAAATGTGTTGGTATTTTATTTTAAACCACGTAATAAATTATATATTTATTAAACGCTTTTGTCCAGATTTGACACACTTAATTACACCTAAGCTGCAAACTACAGGAGTGATGGTCATCATTATTTACCCCCGAGGTCTTCAATTATAAGTCCATTAATTGAGTCCGCGTTTGACGGTTGGAATAAAGGATAAGTTTGACGTATTGATTCATCATTTAACTTCCGACTACCACATGTAGTTTCAAACGTGATGAGACCATTATGCAAACAAACTATTATGAACCAAACATACTTAAAATATATTAGGCAGTAAAATAACTAGATTCAAAGGCGAAACAATCAAAATCAAGTAGCCTAATATAAAATAGTTGTGGCTCCGGTGTTGGAGCAGGCTACGTACCGTGGCGACCTTGATGTCCAAGGAATTCTTCATTTATCAGCTGAAGTATATCTGTCTTGCAGTTACAAGATCCTCTCTCTCTCTCTCTCTCTCTCTCTCTCTCTATCTCTCTCTGTCTCTTTATATTGTCGCTGTCTCTTACTATCTGATGCAGCCAGGCGTCGATGCTCAAGGTGACAGTAGTCCTGTTGCTAGAACGTTATTCTTCATTTGATTCCTGCACAGTCAATAGTTTTAATTAACTAGGCTGTAAAAAATATTTCAAAAGTACACACAGTAAGATGGAACAAAAAAAACTATGGCTATTGCCACCGTAGTGAATATGAAACTCAGGTTGCATCAGTTCGAAGGTATTTTTAGGGATGTTATGTAAAGATGGTGATTTATCACCGGAATACTAAACTGTTTGCTGAGTTTCAACGTACGTCAATCGGAAGCTTCATTTATGCTACTGGCTGTCGTATGTACGTGAAACTGTTTCGCTGTTTGACTAAGCCAATTAAAATTCTGCTAGTGTAATATTTGCGCCTATGGAAGGTCTATAGACTACTACGTCGCGTAGGACAGTTATCGTCGGCAAGAAAATGCAGAGTTTTCAAGGGTTATTTAGCCGAATAAATTGTCGGGAAAAAGCACAATCTCTAATAATAAGTTATGTATCTAACGCATGTTCCCAAATTTTTGAAACAACGTATGTCGCAGAGTTGTGTTTTAATAACATTTGATTTCTCTAGCTCAACGAAGAAAGTAAATAAAAGAATAATTTTAAATTTTATGTAACCTTTACAATGTAGTACTTGGGGAGTGTTCTGCTGTGTATAAAATTGATGTATTTTTCTATAAAAAAAATTGTAAAATTGTTGCTAAACCAAATTGGTTGCCAAATTTGCGGAACTAAGCTTAAGATTTTAAAAAAACTTTACTTGGGTGGATTTTGCGACATGCCTTTTAAACTACTGTAGCACAGGTAGAATTTTCCCGAGAGCACGACGACTTACAAGATAATTCACCTGTGGAAGTAGCACTTTTGGCCTACGTACCAGGTGTTGTGTTATTGCCATAGCAATAGTTGCGTGCATTTTTCTCGTAAACGGCGCATTCTAGGAGCTTGATACAATAGGACCTTTTTGTTCCTTACGATGCACTTTTCCAAAAGACAACATGAAATGTTCACAATACACAGTCTAACGGGAAAGTAATATTTTTGCAATACGAGAGTGGCCACTCCTATTACTTAAATTTTTTCGCAGGTGAAAGACCTCAATAATTCTTCAAAACAGCTACATAATCGTAATTTAACTCCAGGCTATTTTTTATATTTGAACAAAATACTATTTTTAAATTCGATTTTCAAAATCTTATAACTCCCTTAATACTTACTTGTCTGGAAAGTGTCTCATATAATGTCGACTTAATTTTTCACAAGGGCTATTAATTTCCTTATATCCTGTTTATACTGCACTACAAAAAGTTTTGAATCAGTAAAAATTTTTGAAAACAATTATCCACGTGTCTCAAAACGAGCATATATGGGCAAATGACAAACACAATTTAGTGACTTGGTTTCCATACGGAACTTCAACGCATTTTTTATCTTTAGAATATAATCTTATAATTTTGTTTTGAAACAATACAACGTATGCATAATGATTATAATACTTTCCAAACTATCCGATACGGTATTTCTAAATGGCATAGTTATGTCCGAGATGAATTAAATTATGGAAGATTATATTTATTTATTGACAGGGTTTTTTATGTTCTACATGTAATACTCTAGTATATATTATATTCAACAAAATATTTTTTTATCAAAATAAAACGTATTGGAGTTTGGTTATCTCTTCTAGTGTTATTGAAAAATTTCTAAAGTTGAAATAAATTAGTATTGTTAAATAGCTTACCAAGTAATTTTTTTTAACTTGACGTATAATTTTACCTGGAATAAATAGCTTAAAATGAGAAGTAGTATATGTGTAAAGTAAGTGTGAAGTCAAATACTGTAATAAAATTACTAAGTATTTACTTTACTTATATAATTTTAAAATAAATGGTAAATATAATTAATGTAATTTATTACGGCTGATGTATGAGTGAGATGAGAGAGAATGAGTAGTAAATTTGATCGAAAACTTCTGAAGTTATTCAAGAAAATGTTAAAATGGAATACAGATATACTAAAATTTGAATTTAAAATTAAATTATATTGTCAATTAATGTCAAGACGTTAGTCAAATTCCTCTCCTTGCCAAGGCATTATTGCTTCTGATACAATTGAATAATACTTATATTTCATTCTCCATAAAAATATCAGTTATTCCATAAATGAGAGAGATTAGTTTACTGTGCTTGTACAACTCCTTATTCCTATTTCTCTACGTGTTTAAGCTTCCGAGCCGTCTAATGGATCTGTTAAATGACATGAGGTCTGATAATTTTAAGTTCCTTATCTCCGTTACACAATCTACATTTACGACTAATAGGGACGGTATCTGTGAGTAAACTGAATGGCATTTAACCCTTTCATTCAACAGACACTAGCACTCACTAAAAGGCAGGTGACATAAGAAGTAATCTGGGGACTTTTTAATAGAACGACTATTGCGCCCCTAACGATCAACTGCAGAACCCAAGATGGCGGCTACAGCAGACGACACTATGTTAGCTGGCTTTTCCTCCTTGTCCTGATTTTTGCACCTTCATGGAGATTCGTGTTTTTTTTCAAGGTTGTACTATGTTGTGATTTGTTTATAATTTCTTTGTGACCACATTATTCTGCATTTGTTTCCAACTTTGGCACTCAGCCCACGTAACAGGATGCTACAAACTGACTTTAAGATGAGACACATAAATTTCTCAAGTTCAATGACCAGAAGGATAGACATCACTGTATAAAACAAACTATGAATTTTAGAATGTCAACCAAATACTTCCTTCAACTTAGTTTATTGGCTGCTGTCCAATCTCAAGAAGTTTAGTGAGACGGGCACCGCCCTTGTTTATCTGGAGTTTATTTACTGATCCAGTGTTACCCAGGATGTGATAATGAACTGTGATCCAATTTAATTGCAATATTAGCATAAATGAACAAGTATTTGAGTTCTAGCTTGTGCTAAAATGAATATACGCGAAATTTACTTATTGAATAAGATAGTCGAAATCCATTCAGAGAACTAATTTCTTACATTGCTAAGTTTACATTATATGTGCCCGATCGTAAGAAATTATATCAAACAATTTGTGTACGTGCTAATGGAGCACTATGAAGTCCCCAGAAAAAAAAATAACGAGACAAATAAAGAATAAAAGAAATGGACACTGTCCCTAAATTATACCAAATCATTCAAACCAATGGAAAAACAAGAAGTTACCAGCATAACTAATAAGCCACTTTCCTCAAAGTGGGTGCAAATTAACATTGAAAGCAAAAATCGTTTGCATAATCTAGGAATATAATTGATACTATTAATTTAGACGCGTGATACACATTTACTAGAGATAAGTTAGCTTGCTAGAAAATATCCGAATAACCAGTTTAATAAATTAGGTAAAAAATTTTATGATAATTGTTTCTACCATAAAGAAAAATAAAAAAGCCGCATTTTCAGTATATTACAGATGTATGAAAGAAACATAAAAAAGTCAGAACAGTTTTGTATGCAGTATATGTGCACCAAGTTTGATGAAATTCTGAAAAAAAAAAATAATATATAAATAAATAAAAATAATAATAATAATAATAAATTATCATAACATATGAATTACTCTACTAAGAAATTACGAAGGTGGCCGTCATTTTGAAAACATGAAGACAGAATGAACTAAATGTACAATATTAAGGTCAACTTTGTATGTAGTATAAGTGTACCAAGTTTGATAAAATTCTGAAAAAATATTTCCTAAATATGCTAAAAATATAAAAATGGCAACTATTGCAAAAATATGAACACAGAATGAGCGAAATACACAAAAGTCAAGACGACTTTTATAAGTGAACAAAATTTTGTGAAATTCTGAAAAACTGTTTACTAAAAAATGGAAAACTAAGTTAAAAATATAAAAATTGCCGCCGTCTTCAAAATGTAAACTCAAGACGAACGAAATTCATAAAAGTCAAATAAGCTTTGTGTGTAGTATATTTGCATTAACACTGGCAAAATTCTAAAAAAAATATTTTTTAAAGATATGTAACAAAATGCTAAAAATATAAAAATAGCCACCATTTTAAAAATATGCACAAAGGATGAACGAAATTAACAATATTCAAATCAGATTTTTATGTAGTACATGTGTTCCAAGTTTATGTAAATTCTGAAAAATATTTCTTAAGATATGATATACTATGCTAAAAATATTAAATGGCTGCCATTTTAAAAATATGAACAAAGAATGGACGAAATTCACAATTTTCAATTCAGTTTCGTAGGTAGTAACTTATATGTGTAACTAGTATGGTGAATTTATGAAAAAAAAAATTTAGTAAGATATGTAATACTATGCTAAAAAATATAAAAATATGTGATTTTGAAAATATGCACACAGCATAAACCAAATACGCAATATTCAAGTCAATTTTGTATGTAGTAAACGTGTATCAAGTTTGGTGGAATTCTGAATAATATTTCTTAACCCATGTGATACTACACCAAAAATATAAAAATGGCCGCCATTTAGAAAATGTGCAAACGGGATGAACGAAATGCATAATATTCAAGTCAGCTTTGTATGTAGTATACGTGTACCAAGTTTGGGTAAATTCTAAGAAATTCTAAATAAGATATGTGATACTATGCATAATATATAAAAATTGCCGACATTTTGAAAATATGAGCACAGTATGAACAGAATATACAAAAGTAAAGTCAACTTTGTGTTTAGTATATGTGTATAAAGTCTTGAGAAATTTTAAAAAAATAATAATAATTCATAAAATATGTGATACTGTGCTAAATATATAAAATGGCCGCCATTTAGAAAATATGCACTCAGGATGAACGAAATACACGAAAGTCAAGTCAACTTTGTGTGTATATGTGTACCTAGTTTGATGAAATTCTAAAGTACAGTTCCTTAGATATGTAGTTTGACCAACAATTTTTTAAATTGCTGAAATTTTAAAAATATGAACACCGAGTCAAGTCAGATTACAAAGAATGTATGTGTACAAAGTTTGAAGAAATTCGGTCAACTGGTTCAAAAGTTTTTTGAGGGGACATACACACGGACTCACACATACACAGACAGAAAAGTGATCTCGTAAGCCTACTTTTCCCTTCGGAAAATAGGCTAACAAAATAGAATACCGTAGTTAAAAAAATAAAACAGACCTCTAAAGGTGCTTACTTAGTCATATATAGACTGTTATTCTCTTCGACTTTTATGCTCTGCAATTTAAAAAAAAATTATCCTCTGCAAACGTAGTCTACTATCCAGCCATTGGACATACGTAAACAAAAAATCACTGACGGAAGATAGTACGTACCTGAAAACTGAGGATAACCGTAAATGATTGACGGAATAAGTAATGCGAGTTTGACCTAATGGCTGAAGCTACAATGTCGTGTGACTGCCACTTACACCGTCCATATACTACCCGCCAGCCATATCGCCATCGCTAAGCCCAGTGATCCCTACATTGAAAATGTCATTAACACAGATACGGATAATCTCCGAGACTGCGCGTGATGAAAACAGTGTTAAGTCTGGAGCAGGTCTGGTGTAATTTTCATTTATTTATTTGTTAGCAAGGATAAGCGATACTTTCCTCAGCAGAAGTCACAGTTTCTTAACTAACCGACATAAAGAAACGGGAAATTGTAAAAGTCTTTAGCGTAGCTTATTGCTGGAAGTAAGTGTAGGCTTTAGCAGTCGATGTCATGATGGTCTTGGCTTCCGGGCTGAAGCCGCGTCTGGTTGGTTGTAGTAACCGACGTTTCGCCGAACACTTCACTTGGTGTCTTCAGGATCTCAAGGCGACCACAACCAACCAGAAGCAGTCCGGAAGCCAAGACCGCCAGGATATCGCTTAATTTAAATAATAGTGTATCTCTTTCCTGCGTAAGTTAGAAGATAAAATTTTAAATTAAGTTTCAGTTATAATTTTTAAATACACACTCTTTATTTTATAAACAAATTTAGAGTTACATTACACATTTAAATTCTTAAATTAATTTGCATCAAGAGTGTATATAAGCATTGCATTAAATTAGCTTTGCGTAATTTCACGAATTCTGTTGGATTGTTTCATATTGAAAATTCTTTGATTTTTTTCAACCAAGCCAAGAAAGCATAGAGGTAACACTCTGAAATCACATTCGAAAAGGCTGGGTTCAATTCCAACTACGGCTATTCATAATTCCGGTTTTCCATGGTGTTTCATCACGTTAGGATAATGCTAGTATGGTATCTTAACAAACAGGATATGGTTATTTTATTTATTTTTTGTCAGTTCTCGTCTGGTTACTTAAAATAATGCATTGCCACACTCTTCTTACCCGCTGAAGACAATACTAGGGAATGGACGACTTGAAGTACACGCCCCCTGACGTCACCGCAGGGGAAAAGTACTGTGGGAAACAAAGCTTGTTAACAAACATGCTGATTTGTTAGTTGGTAATTGCAGAAAGCAAAAATGTTGCGCGTTCATAGATTTGCACGCAAGGGTAAAAACTAGTAGTTTCTACTTCATGGTTAAGATACGCAAATACATAATATTAATGTTTACCTGAAAAAAAACGGCAAATTCCAAACAAATAATCAATTTTCTTGACGTACACCTCATCAGGGACATTTGACGCCAAACAGCTAAATGAAGGCTATGTTCGGCTGCGGTATCCATGGAGATAGGAATTGTATCCCACACCTGACTGAAGCTCCGCCTCTTTTCAAGTCGTCCAATGGTCAACACTGGTTATGACACCAAGAATAGTAAGTACTGTTGCAAGTTATTGCCTTGGATGCAGCTAGGTTAGATCAGGATAAATGAGTTGGAATATTCAATGAAAAAAAAAAACAACAAATAACAAATGTTTTATATACTAACAAACATTCTCAGAGTTTAGTAACATCATAAACACTTGTTTACTAATAATTCTCCAGTCTATGAGCTAGTAGTTAAACTTGATATTCCTAACACCCTATTATTCAGACACTACATAGACGACTAAATAATTCGTTCTTACAAAAGGACGTCATCAAATTGTATCAGTCACTCTTCATTGAAACTGTTTTGTTCCAGAACTCCCTCTAATTAACTTACTGCAACAATATAGCCTGTTCTGTCCTACAAATGCAAATGCATCATCAAAACCCTCTCCACTCCTGCTGTAGTATCTAATTTACATACTTTGATCCAATTAACTACATTGAAATGTGAAAAGACAAGAATTTAGAATAATCTTTCAGTACACCATACAGTTTAGCGGCTACATCGTTATAATCTGGATTCTAATGTATGGTGTAGAGGAACATTGAAACAAAGCAATTCTGAACAAGGCCAAGAATACGGATTTCCATGCTAGATTAGAGAGTAAATTTTGGGGTTCAACAGTCTTTACAGCAGTATACAGTATATTCGATTAAAATAACTGAAACGTGGTCAATTAGCCGTATTGCTCCAATAGAGCTGTTGTTTGGGTTGTAGTCCAGAATTAACGAATTTGAATGACTTGTATACAAAATTGTCCCGAACGAAGACAGGACCTCAAAATTAGACTCTCGCTAGTACAAAATGCTTTTTGTTGTTTATAGCAAGGATGGCTACCATCTATGGAATACATATACCAAATATTTATGAGTAGGTTCAACACTACTTCATAAACTTTCAGATTTTGAAAATTAAAAAATTGGGCTAAACACAAAGATGAACAGAAACCAAGGTAGGGCATATCTACAAAGGCCATCAATATTAAGTATAATGAGCCTGACCAAATACGTATTCATAGAAGTAAAAGAATACCACCATTTCACTAGAAAAAATAAGATCTGGAAATCAGTGAAGCCGCCGCTTTATGCAAGAGTTATTGGTTCAAAGAAGATAAAAATGAAGAAGAGAAGAAAAATGCTCTTCTTCTGTGGCTGGGAAGACGACATTAATGTTTCTGCTGATTTTAACTGTACCGGAGGGCCTTTCCCTTCTTTAAATCGATGTCAAATCAGTAGGCCTGGAATGTGAGTTAAGTAAAGTAGTAAATTGTAAACTTCCTGGGGTTTGTATGTACCAAAACGTTGTGAAGTTTATGTGTGTAGTGTGGAAAAAGCATTGTTATGATTTCCAACGAAGTCCAAAATGCTATAATCAGAGTGTTATTGATAAATGTGTGACTCTCATTCATTGGAAGATCTAGTGTAGACACTTTTTTTTTTTCAACTTGTAAACAAAGTCCTGATTTTGGTTAAACTATTTCTTTTTTGCATCCAGAGGAGCTGGTGACGTAAACTATGCAAAATTTAAGTTAAGACTTGTCGAATGTTAGTAATTTTTCATGATCTTGAAATAGGAAGAACATGCCCTGGTGTGATTTATAGTGTTTAAAAGTCACCCATTGAACAATTACTGGCTCTGGACTTTCATACCTCTGTACGCCCACATTACATGATAATGGGCATTTTACAGTTGACGTCATATCATTGGTTGGAAAAGTCCATCAAGCGCGTTACAAGGCGCGTTATACAAAATGTCGGGTAGCAGCAGAAGTCAGATGATGAGCACACAGAAACTTGGAGCCCAGTCTTCTGCCAGATAATCGCGGGAAATTTGGAAGTATCTAGAGATTTAGTGTGAGACTGGCATTTTGTGCGAGTTGCGTGTGCATTTTGCATCGTGTGAAAGTACATGCTGGACCGAGAGGTGTGGCAAAAAGGTGACAACCATTGTTTGCATTTCGGAAGAAATGGTTTAATAACAACTTACGCGTAGAATCTACACAGAATGAGGACGGAGAGAATTAATCTTGCGTCAGGATAGTTTACAAAAAGTAGTAAGTAAAATAACTGGGCATGTTTAGCTATGAACATAGTCCGAGCGATACCTCCACGAAAACTGACTTGATAATTCTATTTCTTTAAACATTAAATCAACATCAGTAATGTGGTTAGAACAGTGCTGATAGTAGCGACAGTAAAAGTAGATTACTGGCCCCTTTTTTTAACATAATGGTGTAACTACAACAATACGTTTTGTCCTGTGTGCCAATTCACAAATTTATGCAGGAAGTGCAAATAATTATAAAATCTCCTATCTCTCATCACTAGGCTATACACAAAAACTTACCTCTTTCATTATTATAAGTCACCGCTAACACGACGCATAATTGATGACAAAAACAGACCCATTTTCCCAAGACGTCTTACCGACGTCGTCTGTCTGACACGTGGGATGGGTGAAAGTGAGAGCCATGATCGATCTTCCCATGGGGAGCAAACTCGATTTCTCGTATTGGAAAAAATGGTGAATGATGGATTTTCTCATAGTGTTGCTACTTCCATAGTTATCTCCATCGTTATCTCACTGTAATCTTATGGACATTGTAGGTTTAACTTAATGCCATTATTAAAAGTCAGAAGTAATTACATTACATTGGTATTATGCACTGTTAATCTTGGAGAAATTGCCAAAGTCTGAATCTTACTCACATAGAGGACAGTCAACCAAATTATATCTCTTGAAGGACGTGTTGAGTTTGTCGTTACTAACCATTTGTACCTTCCTCTATTTTCCGGTTTAAGAATAATCACATATGTAGAGTGTGAAATGTAGAGCGAAAGGGGGTTTAGATGGCACTATGACATCTGGTATTCATGTGTGAAGCGGAACGTTATAATCTGACACCAAACCACCATCTTGGAAAAGTTCATCGGCCTTCACATTTCATATTGACCTTTGCTAACAATGACATTTTATATGCGACCCCAATTGACACAAATAAAAAATTAAAAGTAGTACTAAATGTCCGCCTGGAGAAAAAATGACGTAAGTGTTAAGTAAATTCTTAAAGTTTGGTAACTGACTATAAAAATCCGATTTGTACTATATAAAACTCTATTTTGTAGTTGTAAAAGATAAAAGCGATTCTGGTTTTACCTAGCAACACGTGTGAGAAACAAGGTTCGATTAATCGATCGACCAAATTCGACTCTTGGAGGCAGTTTATGTACTAATGTGGCGCTCCTAGTAGCCTATAAGAGAGAAAAAGTTGTGGTGGAACATAAGGAGTAGTTTTGTAATCTATATAATAAAATATATGACCCCCTCGTAAAAAAATTGTCAAAACCAACTATGGCTGGCCTCAGCAGAATAAGCAATTGACAGTCCAGTGGGAGTAAATTGTTAACGAAATCATTACTGCGCTGCCTTCAGTTGGACCGACGAAAGTGATATTCAGGCAGCTTAAATGAATGTTATTTATTTCATATCTAAAATTATTTTCTAATATATCGAGTTTTTTTGTTTACTTATTTATTGGCTTTTCGTAACATTTACAATTTATTTATTTTTTTGGGGTCTTTTGCGATTGTTTAAGATTTTTTTTTACTTTTCAAATTAACTGGAGATATTTGCAAATTTGACTGAAATATCAGAGGTCAGGGTCAACGGTCAAAGATAAATAGGAAAAGGGCGTGTCCAAGATGTCAATCAGGTGTCGGGGTAACTGCTGTTTGCTTACCACATAACCACTAAAATTTTGGTAACATCTTAATACCCCTACTACAGTATTTACACAGCAAATTTTTATTACTGATCTGATGCTATGCCTACAAAAGGGTCGTATGAACTGCTTAATTTACTGCGACTAACAAGTAGGAACATTTCCAGTATTGAAGATTGTCAGTCTTGTATGTATGTGGGCACTTTTAAATTCCTAGTTACTTTTTGCTTTCGGTCAAGTTTTATCATTCTGCACCTTGATAATACAGTACGATTCAGGAAGTTGTGATAGGTTGTGAAAAAATAATTCGTAAACATGTTTTCAATTTTTTCGTAAAGTGAATGATAGTGGGGTATGTGATGTTGCTCTGAAAATAGACTTCAAAATTTCACTTTTTTTAAAAAAATAATAAAACTTTCTTTGTCCTTAACTTTTTGACACTATTCAGTGTGTTGTTCTTTGTTATCAAGCGGTATTTCGTTTAATTTGCAAAGTTCGTTAATTTCTTTATACTGTCGATTTTCGGGGTAGCGTTACACTTATTATAATACAATATACCGGAAATTTTAAAATTCATTTCGACTTACTTTTTAATAAGCTATCACCATGCCAAACTAAACCACTCCGTCCTGACTCCCCTTCTTGAGGCACTGAATATAGTAGTGTGTGTAGTATAAATTATTCTACATACTTCATCATACTTGAAAGTTAATGAGAGAGCCCTCAACAAAATGTAAGTTTATATTATTATCGCAGATATGCGTGCAATTGAAAGTGCTTAGGCTACAGTGAATAGCTTAGAAATCGAACAGAACATATTGTAGAAAAAAATTCTGAAAAATTACGGAAAAGTACAAGAACAAAATTATCCAGAAAGCTTTGTAAAATCACGTGCATTCAGTTTTCCATACTAACAAAACCCTCCGTAAAATTATTGACAGTCCACTTTCCTTACAAAAATTAAATTTCTTTACAACTACTGGAACTCCATTTTCCAGGAATTCTAGTCATTATTTTTCGTAATAATGTTTTCTCGAGATCTCGATGCAACATTAAGTAACCTGAAAAATGTCTCGGATTTGTCGGAATTCAAAACTACGACCTTGCTGGGAAGGCACTCTAACCACTCTACCACAGCGAACAGATAGTCAATGAGCTTTGTTTTTGATATGTTAATATTACAGAACCTCATCAGTCCATTTGAAGAAAAATTCAAAACTGTAAAGGTGAATACCCACTTGCGAGAAACGCAGAGAAGAGGTGCGATTTTTTTTGTAGCGGGGATAAGTTTCATGTAGTGACATGCATGACTGTCCACTGAAGGATAGGTGAGCCGAGGATTATAGAAGATGTGTGTACCCCGCGAATAGTCTCGAAGTCGAAGGCAAGCTAAGTGAGTGGCGAGTGCACGACGCCTCGCTTCTCTTCGTCGCAGCCGATGGTGAGGGGGGGGGGGCTGCAGGAGAAAAGACGTGGTCTCCACGAAACACTAACGGGGCTGTTCGGCCCTTTCTTCATGCGCGATACAAGTCCTTGGCTACACAGGATGTTGCAAAATTCCATGTCAATATTCTGATGAAACACTCCTCGCATGAAGAGGAACAAAAGATGTTATTTGAACATAGGTCTAAAAACGCACCATTTATACAGTTCGCAATACATGACGTATATGGTTGATAGATCGCGTGCAGGATCATGTTGCTGTGTAACGTCATTACAGCAGTCCTTAACATGTTGCTATGCCACACACTAAGCCGCTAACACACATACAGTAGGAACAACTGTGACAATTGTTAGGAACTTGTGAAAAATATCATCTCCACTTACGGCTTTAAAGAAAATGTTCCAAATGCCCTCCATCAGAACGAACACATGACTCGACCAGCTGTAGCATCAACTGACGGATACGTTCATGAATCCCTGGGGGATTTCTGATTACGTCGCACCCCGCCACAATACGATTAGAAGAGTTTCCTCGTCGTCTACTGGGGTTGCATACACAAGTGTCTTTAAATGTCCCCACAAATAAAAGTCTAATGGATTCAAATCATGGTTCCTGGGTAGCCACGGAACAGGGCACCCTCTACTTATCCAACACTAACCAAACATTGCATCCAGGCGCCATCGTGCACGGACAGAGAAGTGTGCAGGAGCTCCATCACGCATGAAGTACATGTTCTGTCGTATGTGTAATGGGACATCTTCCAATAAAACAGGCATGTCGTACTTTAAGAATGCTTCGTTTGTCTCACCATTGAGTCTTTGTGGCAGAAAATAAGGTCCTATTAAACAGGTACCCACGTTTTCAGCCCAAACTATGAGGATCTTCCTGGGCACAGATGTGTTCATTAATATAATAAATTATCTGGTCCCGTTTGAATGTCGCTTCATCAGTAAACAATACCGTTTCACAGAAGGCAGGGTTCAAGCACTGTCCGCCAAACCAAAGGCAAAACGTACGACGAACAGGAAAATCTACAGGTGTCAGGGTCTGAACAAGCTGCACATGGTATGTAATCAACATGTTTTCACGAAGCACTCTCCAAGCCAGTGTATGGTCCATATTAAATGTAGTATCTACTCTCCGTGGGCTGACATTGGGGTTCTCGTCCACTTCATAAAGGAGTGCCTTTTCCAACGCCGGCGTCCTAGTCCCTCTCGACTGTCCTCTTTCACAATTGACTGGTTTGAAGGTATCGTGTTCTCTAAGACGGCGATGGATTGCTTCAAATGTACGTCTATCTGGACGCCGTCGTTCTGGGATGCGTGCACGATACAAACGCTTTGCGGTACTACGGTTACCATTTGCCAACCCGAACACGAACTCAGCATTGGAATAATCCATTTTGAACCTCTTCTTGCAGTGATGCAATGTGTGCGTCCAATTCAACAGTTCGTACGACTCATCTGGTATGGGCCTGCGTACAGCCGCGATGGCGCTCCACAGCCCGCGCGCTACCAACCATACGTCATGTATTGCCAAATGCAGTGCAGAAACGGTACGATTTCGGACCTATGTCCAAGAAACAATTTTTGATCCTCTACACGTGTGGATTGTTTCCTCAGAATACTGACGTGGAATTTTGCAACATTCTGCATTGCTCGTCGCCACGCATCTCTTCTCTTCGCGGCAAAGTGTGGACAACCAGAAAAATGCACTTCGCTTCTTTTCTCTTACATTGTATTTTCTCTTAGTTTTGCACAAGTGTGCATGCACATTAACTCTATGAGTCTTAGTGAAAATTAATGCTGACAATTTTTTTAAGAAACTCAATAAACTATTCTTAAAGTGTAAAAATATTTTTCCGTAAATTTATGGAAAGTTACTGTTAAGCATCCGTAAACGGCCAATACGGACAAACTTCCGTAACCAAAAATTACGGAAACCACTCCCGTGAACAAAAATTGCGGAAACCTCTTCCGTATGGTTACAGTAGTTTTCCGTAAATATTTCCGTGATTGTATAAACATTTTTAACAGTGTAGTACGAAAATTTTGGCGTACTTTTGCGAAGTTTTTCCTTAGAAAACTCAGTTGTCAAAAATAATCATTCATAGGAGCACAAAATGTTTCCTTAGTAAAATCATCAAATTAAAAAATAAACACATAGTTAAGCAAGAATTTTTTTTTAATTGAATGTTTGTGAAATCTGTTGTGTATAATATTTAAATATATTTTGATATGCCACGTTTTTTAAAACGCACTAAAAAGTATAAATTCGTTTTTCCTATTAAATTCTTGTAAGATTTAAAACTAAAAAAAGTAGTGTGTATGTAATTTATAGCAAATAATGACTAGTTCAGCCAAGTCATTAACAATTTTATTGCAATGCATATGATATTAAATGTGGTGTGAGTTTTCTCAACGACAGCGACTCTCTATACTCCTTATTAAGTCGTGGATACAGTAAATATTAACTTATAAACGTACAATGAAAGCAAAATCAAAACACTGCAACACAATACCGTACACTAGTAATTTTACGACAAATGCAAACTAGAGAGTTCCAAACTGGTACAATCAACATTTCATTAGTACATAAAATATTATCTACCAAGTACGCGAGTCTTGTGCCGCATTGACAGCCTCTAAAAAAAGAAATCTCACGGAAATTGAGTTTCCAAGGAAAAACCTTTGTGCATTTACAAATATATTTTTGTAGTTGTATGTCATACAGAGACGCTAATACAATTGTACAAATTATTCTGTATAATTTATCAGTGGCTTTTCCTCGAGTGTTTTATTAAGTTTGTTCACAATTCTTGAAAACGAATCACGTAATTACCGAATTACTTTTTACGAATTCTTTGCGCACATAATTGTACATGTGAAGTAGTAAAATAGTAATTTATTTTAAATTACTAAACTAAAATTTTGTCTAAGGAAAATATACTATGTAATATTTTAAGGTTATAGGACTAGCGTAAATCTAAAATAATAACATTGTTGTCAAATTTTTATAAATATTTTTTATTTTACAGATTAAAATTTTCTTTCGTTTTTCAGCACACTTTTATAGCCTTCTGCATGTCGTGACTTCAATTCAAGTTGTTTAACCACGGCTATTCTTGCAATGGGGGAAGGTAACTTATTCAAGAAGTATTTTGGACATAGGCTACGCCATTACAGAAAATTGTGTCTCACAGAAAACCAGGGAATTCACGAAGACAAACAAACAAGTAAACAACAAAAATGATTTTTATTTTGTTGTCAACTGGCAAACAAAATCCTTTTTACTGTTTAATTTATTCTTTGTCTGCGTACATTCTGAAGTTTTGTTATGAGACTCTAGTTGCTGCAGTGGCGTATGTCTAACATACTTATTTTATTAGTAATTGTTTATTATTAATTATTAATTAATTACTGATTGTTATTATTAAATGTAGGTGGGAGGAGAGATGTTAAGTGTTCGCGGTGAAGGTCACAGGTTGACACTGACGGACCTGTCTGCGGCAACTAGACGAAACAAACAACAAACATATCCCCCGTTGATCCCTTGCCGCCTACTTATCTCGAGAAGAGCGTGGCAACGCTGCCAAAGACGCCCCCCGGGAGTTGGTCGAGATATGCGGCATGTTCTCGCCGTGAGATAAGACTTTCCGGCACTCGCCGCGAGGATTATCTCAGCAGCCGCTTCTATTGAGAGTTACGCCTTCTGTTCTTGCCATTAGAAGTTACGCAGTGCTTCAGAATGTGTGGTAGATACATAAACGCTGAAAACTCCAGTTGAATGGATCAATACTTTTTGGTCAGCACTTAAGAGGGCGTGGCACATAATCCAACGCTAAATGCATTAATCTATAACTGTAGGTTTCTTGAAGCCAATTTGCGAAAATTTAACAATAGCAATCCTAGACAATAGTTATAGCCAACGTTTTAAACAAACATTTTCCCAATGTAACGAACTTCTGAAGCACAATCTCTGACGCCGGAACCTCGTGCATTTAACTGCGGCGCAAGAGATCACGCATAAAGAATTAGTAATTTTGGATAAATATTTACTCATAAAGTTGGCAGATACCTTTATCTAGGATTGTCGCTGAGTATTTTATGCATACTGGCCTCCAAAAAAGATAGAAATCAATTTATGTTTTCAGCGTTTATTTATCTACAATGCACTCTTAAGGGGCCTCCCTACCTGCACTTCAAACGCGTTGCAGCAAGTTACGGCTATTTTTTACGGAACTATTTAATACAAATACATTTGTATACCTACGAAAAGAACACACACTTCAAACTATATCGCTATAGTTTTACAAATTCGGCACTTTAATTAGGAACATAACTTTCGGGCCCTCAGACTGGCCAAAAATGGGGTTTTCAGACTGACGTATACGGAAAAATTACAACCGGATTCGAAAACTTTAGGAACAAGTGTTAGACTTTGAACTATGTTGTGGACAAATAAAATATTGTGGTCACCGCTTAAAGTCGCGTAGAAAAAAAGATAATAGTGAAGCACTGCACGCCATCTGAGAGGCCTGCGCAGAGATGCAATAATGCATTACACACGTCGGTTAGTGGCACTCTTACCACTCCTGCCTAACACACAAAAACGCAGTCCATCTAGGGAGGCCCCTTAATATCTAGGTCTTTAGCGGTGGTCGAGAGGTGACATGACGTTCGTATGGAAGCGCCGGAATGAAGGAGCAGAAGCTACAAAATATTATCAAGAAAACACGCCTACTAGCGGCCTCGCCCAGTAGAAATGTACACGTTTTTTGAATTCCTTATGGGAAATCTACACAAGAACAATCCTTGATAACGACCAACTTGCGCAGACATTTACCCAGAATGACACATTCGTCAGGGGTGATCCCTTGCACCGCAATTAAATGTACGAGGTTTTGGCGTGAGAGACTTTTCTTCAGAAATACTTTACTCGAGAAAAGTTTTTGCTACGAAAGTTGGCAAAAAACTATTGTCTAGGATTGCTGTTTTTCGTATATCTGACATTCAACTAGGCATGAATTCAGCCATTAGAATTACCAGAAAAGGTGGAAGAGGGGGCGTTTAGAAAAAAGCTCGATTATCTTACTGATATAACTTTTCACGCATTGCTGGGTAAAATGTTCCATGCATTAAACACGATTAAATTGGAGGTAAAGAACAATTATCCGAAAATTTCTGCGCGAGAAGTTTACAGATGTTAATATTATTTTCAAATAAAAAACGCGAGTATTTTTTAAATTCTGTCATTATAGAAGCCAAGATATTACGATATTACAAATTATAAAAATGAAAGTTTTAATTTGTTAGAATTTGTGGTTTCAAGCCTTTTTAAAAATCTGTTTTTAATCGTTTACTCGAAAGTAAAGTATACTGCCATATAGTGCTATATAAGTAAACGTCCGCTGATAAAAATCTACTAGGTAAAAAAATTTCATCGAATTTTGATGAGCAGTTCAGATTTTATTTACGATTGAGTATTCCATAGACATAGGTCAGTCGTCGCACCTGGTCCCAATGGGAACAGTGGCCGACACACCAAAACGCCGAAAGGAGTAAGCCTATTCCTGCCAGAGAGAGAGAGAGATCACGCTCCCTCCAAACGCATAGTACTGGGCTAACAAGAAGAAGTTGGGACCTTGCTACTTGCACCGACGCAGCGCAGCGCAAGTGCAGATCAAGTTAAACGGGTCTTCTATGGCAATGCATGAGTATATAATTCCAATGCAGCGCTACGAGACGCAACGCAGGTGCAAATTTTGCGTTGCACCCATAAAAAGCGATATTTAATCGGCCCCAGATATGTAACCCAAGGACGCACCCTGTAAGTCTCCTTCTAAGTAGGAGTTACAACTACTACCACCCAAAAGTCCAACCCGCGATCGGCTCAATTCAAGGCTAGGGCTTCACACCAATCCTCTAAATACCTGCGAAACACCGTGCATTTGAATTATCATCAAAGTAGGTGTCCACCCTCCAGGGCTCCAGAGCCCCTTCTTCAGATCAACGTGACTCAAAATCCGCAACACAGGACACTACTGTATGCCTCAGGCCTCAGTGGGGACATGCAATCTGTTCGTAGGTTGCACAGCATGCTGGGACATCCGTATCAGTTTCTGGAAACTGGCCTGAGGGAACTCCACCCTGGATCTAGCCCTTGTGTACTTGGGGGGGGGGGGGGCACCACTTGCCTGGTCTTCATCCCCACTCCGTTATCCTTGGTTACAAGCACCACGTTACCAACCCTAACCACGAGGAGGTGGAGATGGACTTGAGTGTGAGAGTCTAAATATTCGCACCATACCCCATTGCAGTTTGCGACAATAGCACGGGTGGAGGGAAGATTGGACATGGCACAGTTGACGTCTCGCATCTTCTACATCCAGCATCCACCGGAGTTTTCCACTTGTCTTTGGGACGCTTTTATCTAGGCCCCAATAATTCCCCCCACTATTCCCAAGCACGCCAAACTCCGCAGACAGCGTACTTCCTCTTACACCCACTAAGAGCCGGGCGCAAAACACTTCGGCACACCGTGTAATAAAAGGTTTGCATAGGCTGAGGCTTTGCAGTGAAGGCGCCGGAATGATGGGGGTCGGGAAAACGGGAGACCACCGAGAAAGCACGCCAACCAGCGGCATCGTCCAGCAATATTTACACATGGGAATATCCAGGGACGGAGAACGCTGGGAATCGAGCCCGGACCACACTTGTGAGTGGTGAGTACTCTAGTCACTGCGCCAACCGCGTCTCCATAACACATACAAAACCAACATAAACATTTTCCGCTTGCTGATGTAAGACTGTTCGTACGACTCAGAATTGGATGTAGTTATGCAAAAAGGAATCAACCCACAGTTCACTGGAACTGAAATATTCAAGGTCAAAGTGTACTGTGGTCATATAAACTTTGTATAAACAGATTTTCCTTGGCTCTTATTTTTCTTAAAATATTATGATTTAATGCTTGTTCTTTTTCTAGGACATTACTTGGACATTCTCCTTCCATTTGGTATGATTATCTCAAAATAAATTAAGTTGTGGGTTGGTTCCGTTTTGCATAACTACGTCCAATTGTCAGTTACGAATATTAAAACTAATAGCGGTTTAGTAAAAAAATCTACGTATTCGTATTTATTTTGTTCAAACTACCTGAGTGCAAACTAAATAAAATATAAAGGCAGAGTCAAAATAAAGACATGTTACTAAAATGTTCCTATTATAATGGCTTCACAGCATTGAATTTTAATCGTAACGTAATGAAAGCGATCATGGCTTGAGAACAGTCTGATATTAAGGTCGACTATTGCCTGCTCACCACTTGCCTTGTCGCCTCTACACGCAAAGAGCTAAACTAGCGTCAGCCTTCCCCTCGAAAACGCCCTTTAAAATGTGTGCCTTTTTTTATGTAATTATTTTCAGTTGCTCAAATTACTGTGTGTCTGTCATAACGTTGTTGTTAATAACACAATTGTGACTAATTTTCATTAGTTAAGAGTTGAACGAAATAAAACGGTAAACCGACAGTAAATGATGCATGGGTGGGAAGAAGTCACATAGTTTTTAATCTCAAGATCCCTGTGATAAAGTAACGAGATACAGCACGAGCGAACTTAAAAGAGGATTACTTACATTTTGATGGTAATTCATTAACTCCAAATCAAAAGTGGTGACGCACAGCTAAGACATTATTATCTCACTGCGGTTTAGATTAAGGGATACAACATAATTACTGTTGGCAGGAAGATTGATATTCAGAAACATCATGACTGTCACTGCTTTCACTGGTTAACTTATATAAGGTATATAATCTTGTGACGTTTCGTCACCACAAGTCGTACGATACACTAGTTAATTTCAGGATGTTTGACAGTCAATGTTTGCTTCAAATCTTGAAAGGGTAAGGACAGTGAGTTTATTTTTACTTATGGTAAGGCTGTTCACTGAAAGGTAAGCATTTTAAAATAAATCCTTTAAGAATTACTACCCGTAACTGTACTTTAAGCATACTACCACACAAACTCGCCGTTAGTTGACAACTAAGAAAGCCGACTTCACCTTGTATAGTAAGTAAATGGTTTCACGTGGCAACTGAAGTTACTGTTTTTACTGTACGAATTGAAACTTAAACATAAAACTAACTTAAAAGCTTTTCGGATTATCATTTATGGCGTATGAACAAAGTGGTCTGAAATCAACGTCAATAAAGCATCGGCGAAACTGTAGCAAACTCAGAAACCCACGGTAAATGTTCGAAACGACACCCTCTTGCTTCCTCACACACATGCACAAGCCGTACCATGCATTGTCGCAGTCTGTCAAATACTCCCACATCCGCCATAGAGGATACAAAGAAGTCATCAGCATGCTTGTATCCATAACGTCATTCAATTGTCAAACAACATTAATTTTACAACTGGTTACTTTGTCACAAAACTGACATAAACTTTCATTAATAAATCAAAAACTAGTATTTTCGGACCTATATGTATCTGGACTTTTTTACTTGTTTTGGGCGTAAGGAACCTACTATCCTAGTTTTCAAAAGTATTTCTGAAACGTCCTGTTTTGTATATATATATATATATATATATATATATATATATATATATGGAGGTTTCAGAGCACAACTATACCAAGTCCATTAAATTTAGTAATGAGATAAACAAGCTTTAAGGATTTTGGGCACAAAAGATTCCAGGGAACCAAAACTGATAATGTATAATGTCACAATTATATATGAGGTATAGAGTTAAATACTGATCATACTTACATCTCCAACATGCATTGCACACATAACGAGAAAGTTACTGAAAATGGACTTGGTCTACTTATGCTCTGAACCATTCATATATATATATATATATATATATATATATATATATATATATATGGGATATTTACGTCTCGTTGACAGTGAAGTAATTGAAGACGGTGAAACGGTGAAACACAACTTGATTCAGTGAAAAGAGCGAGGAGAGGAGTCGGCCGTGATCTTTGCAAATGGACCATCCCAGTATTCGCCTGAAGCGAATTCGGGAATCCACGAGGAACCGAAATCAGAATGGCCGGATCTGGGGATCGAACCCAGGTCTTCCCGAACGCGAGTCCAACGTGTTACCATCAGTTCTTTGTACGATTGATTATTGGTTAAGTAAGCATTTTAGGAAACTTCGATTAGTTAATGTCTTTGTTTAAATTCACATGTTACACTATGTAGCCGTGTGTAAAACCAACTATATGGTGCCAAGCTACTAACATTCATGAGTCAACCAAAATGCTCTCTGAGACTTTTAAAAGAAATATAAGACTGTTACAACTTTGCTTGTGCTTGTTGTTTATGGGTAATATAAAATAATCTTTGGTAGTACATTAAAAAGTAAACCATAAATAGTTTATAATTAGTCGTGAACGTCACATTATGACTCTTTAAAATGGTTTTATGACGGCCTCCGTAGCGTAGTCGGTAGCATTCCGGCCTACGGTGCGACACGTCCTTGGTTCGAATCCCGGTACGGGCAAGGATGTTTGTGTCGTTAAGCCATCCCTCGTTACGCCTGAAAAGTGTATAAAACCAGGAGACGTTAAAAAACGCTCTCAAAATAAATTGTTTTTATGTCATTAGTTTCCCAGGGATCAGGTATAATCAATCTGGCTCAACTTTAGACGTAATATAACACAAATTATATAAGTATCGGAAATAAGCGAAAAAAAAAATATGTTTTCAAGTTTAAACTGTTTACACCCGAATTTTGAGAAAATTGTGTGTGTGTGTGTGTGTATATATATATATATATATGTGTGTGTGTGTGTGTGTGTGTGTGTGTGTGTGTGTGTGTGTGTGTGTGTGTGTGGGTGTGTGAGTGTGCGTGTGTGTTCCAGTTTCACATTGGCACCATACCTTTGCACAGGGAATTTATAAGTTATCAAGAACATTCGTTACTAAAACAAGAAATCATAACATTATTTAACTGCATATAATAAGGTAATAATAGCTGTGATAACTTGTATTTTACTGCATCTTTGAAATGTACGATGTACTTATATTTTGCAATAATGTTAATACAAAATTGTAACATTATACTTCAAATTCACAGTTTCTCATGTGATTGATACTTTACAAGCCAAAATAACTGCACAGTTGATATTTCTGCACACAGTACAAAAATTGTATTTGATTATGTAAATAAATACATTTATTTTAATCGTACATATTACAAATCTGTATTTACAAAACACAGTATTCTTAAATTCATAATATAAACCTTAACAGTTTTCTTTAAGGAAGTCATTTTTAAAATATGTATCAAATTATTGAAATTCGTCAACAGAAAAGCTATTTTGTTTAAAAACTAAAATTCAAACTGTAGCAATAATTACAACGTAAATTTCGTAAATATACCAATTATACTTCAGTTATAATAACGTCTAAAAATTTTATACTATTCATTGTATTAAAAAATTTAAAATTTAATTTGGTAACTGTAGCTCATGCGGAACCAAAATTATATTAACGTCGTTAACATAAAGTCAAGTCCAGAAAACATAAATAACACTGTTTATAAATTTTTTTTTTTCATTTTAAAACACATTTCTAATCTATTTATATTAAAATTATTTCTATGACTGGTATGCTATTACTAAAATATATTTCAAAACGGTAAAAATGATTTTTTGTTGCCTTTTTACTACATGCCTATCTGAAGGTTTTTTCACACAAAAACACGTGTAATATTATAAAAACATTAAAGTAACAATTTACACAGTTTCATTTCTTTATACAAACATATTTATGTATGATGGGTATCCATAAAGTTCTGCTATTGTTTCAAAAATCATGAAACAGAAATTGTTAGACTTAGAGTGTTGTAGTTTGTAGGAAATATTCTGCAGTTCTAAATCTTTATTTTATCCGCCCCAAAATTGTAATGTGTGTCAAATTTGTACCTCGTAAGACATAAAAGTAATATTCGAAATCTGTCCATGTACTAATCAGCGTTCTGGTTCCAGTTCCGAATGCTTCATTGATTTTTGCATGACAGGTAGCAGTTTGATCTATACACACTATCCTTGAATTATAGCTAGCCCCGTAAACTCGGAGTCTATGAAAATAAGTGACAGCAGGAAAGTGAAGATACCATGCGACTGACCATTATCCATTCCATTCACCCCTGAAGAATTTTTCTTTCGGATCATATCAAACGGTTAAGCTTCAATGAGGTAGTGCACCATCGTACTGGAAGATAATGGATGGAGCACATCCAGGTGAACAATTCTTGCTAAGCTTCTCTCTGCGATGAGAATCGCTGCTTTCACCCTATCGTACATTAATCAACACCAAAACTTAAACTTTGAGCTATCACGAATATGTTGGCAGTTGCTGTCTGGCTTTTTGGAGCACCTTATCCGAATGCTATGGAAATAAAATCTGGAATGTTGCTTCGTCTGAAAACGGACTCCATTTTTTTCTGGTACGCATTGTCTTCATCGATTGAAGCTCCTGTATGAAACATGCTACTGAGGGCAGTTATTTGACTGTCATCATTTGCTTGAGATACAGATGGCTATCCACTTCGAGGAGGGTCGCTGGTAGAAGTGCATCCTGCCCACCAAGTGACACATTGAACCTTCCAGCTGAAGTGTTGCCATTTTTATACAATGCACTAATTCAGTTAATTAAAAATCCGGTCAGAAATGCAACATGTTCTAAAACAAACAGTTACAGAGTAGTAATTTTTTAAAATAATGGTACCAGGACTTTATGGACATCCTTTATTACAAAATTCTTTTAATGTACTTGTTTAAGTAAATCACTTCAATGATACAAAAATTTGCTTAAAAATTTATTAAAATCGTAATTCAGTATCACTTTTTAAAATTAATATATCAGTACAGTCAGATACAAGAGGCCTTCTAGCAAATAACGACTAGTAACTATGATCATCATTCCCAATTTATACAATTTACAATATACCTCCTTATTTCGACAAAAAGTTACATTTTTCAATTACTGAAATATTTAAAGTCTTAAATCATTAAATAAAATTAAGAACAAAAGCCACGAAAACATAAAACGCGTTTCTCTTTGGGGAAATTTAATCTGTTCCACTTACACATAAATGTACGGACGTTAATGCCTAACGTAAGCTTTTTAAATCATATACATAAATTATAAATATTTAAAAATTTTTGAATGAAATATATTTCAAACTCAAAAGTGTGTGTAATTGTTATACCGAAAATTACAAAAATGTAGTTATTATACCGAAAATTATTTAATGATTTAAACATACGGGTACATTAGAGTTACTGAACAATGTATTATATTGAGTTTGTGTTGCTACATACTTGCATTTTTTTAGTTAACTTTCTCTGTACTCTTCACACTGTCTAATAATAAAACTAAGCGATGTTTTCGTGATTTAATTTTAAATCAGTTATTTTATCCGCAGTAGAAAAAGCGGTGATTCAACTATTTTTATTACCTCAAAATAAACCTTACATATATAAAATAATATTAATTACGGTAAGTTTTTTTCAATTCTGAGCCGTGCTTCACTAATAATTACTCTTCCTTTCACTCATTTGTAAGAGCTTATCTTAAAATACACAAAATCATTCACCATATCTAATCTGTTGTCGTGGGAAATATAGCTGTAAAAGCTTCCCATTTTTTAAAAATGTATTCTTCAGGAAAATGAAGAAAATAAACACTCATAAACTATTAATACTTTAATATTTATTACATTTATATTTCTTCAAAATACACCATACATAATCCTAAATTTTATTTGGTGGGTTTTGTAATTCTGAACTGAGTTGCATTAATAGATATCTTCCTTTCATTCATTTGTAAGTTTATTTTTCGTTTGATGTACAAAAGCATTCACCATATTCAGTGTATTTCCGTGGATATTAAGAGTTATACATATTTCCCATTTATTAAATTTGCCCTTTAGAAAACTGAAGAAAATATATACTCATAAATTATTGATATTTAAATGTACTTAAAACAATTTCCTTTTATTCTTACCCTCTTATTGTAAGTCGTAAATATTTCATAAACGAAAATGTCACTTTCTTTTGAAAAAAATATCAGTCAAATAATAACCACGTTTTATCTAATTTGAACAAGTATTCATACTGACATTCGTTACATTTGTTTAAGGAAATTTTCACACAGCGCTCTGTACACGTAAATTATATGAGAATAAATTAATATTTTTTTGTGCTACTGCATGATAAAAAGGACACGGAAAACACATTTTGTAGAAAACCTCACAACTCAAAAGATGAATAAACGGAATTCTAAAAGAGAATCATAAAGGAATATTGACAATTAAATTTAAAAAGGAGAAGATGTTAATGATAAACTATAAGTTACTGAAGAAATCAAATTTAAGTTTATATTAAGTGCAGAGTAATTTGGGAAACATGGACCGTCACGTAACTAGAATTATTTGAACGAAACCATTAATGAATTTTTTGAAGAAATATTATTTATACGAAAGAAATAATCCATTATAATTGTACATTCAGAATTTTATGAATAAAAATTACATATTACTAGTAAAAACACTGTACAAGAGATGATAATGGAATCATTTTTTACTTTGCTGTATCAGCGACATCATTTTCAAGAATAGAACCATTCTAACTTTATGACTGTATATTTCGTTTACTGATACATTTTGTTGATTTTGATCAATGTGTGTGTTTATATAAAACATATCAAATTGACAAACGAATCTTTCTACAGTTTTACAAAAATTATTGCAAAGTGATATTTGTATATTTTTCATAAACTATTAAAATAAATTGTGCTGGACGTTTTCATAAAGTAAAGCTCTGAAAAAACGCATATAACTAGTGTTTTTATTAGATCACGTATTTTAAAAATTGTAGATTGAGATTTTAATAAATCAGGTGGTTGGAAGCATTTAGAGTAATAAATGAGATCATTGTATGTAGAATGACTATAAAGAGATTAAAATATTTTTGGTGCGACGGCCGCCTTTCTATGTAGCAAGAGCTCATATATAAGAGCACTGCAACAGTAAATAAGTAAACTGCAAATGCCAAACATACAATATATTCTGCTTCATTTTTTACTTTTTTTTTTTTTTTTTTTTTTTTTTTTTTTTTTTTTTTTTTTTTTTTTTGGTTATCTCATTGTACTTAAAAAAGTTACGTGTATCCTGCCAAAAAAAAAAAAACATTTTCTTGACTGGTTAAAACTTGCCTCTTTGTTTTGAGGGAGAGTGTCATCCTAAACCCAAAGAATGTATGCACTATATCACATGCTACGTAACTTACCACAGCATTCTAAAAACATTTTTTTTTTTCGAATTGGTGGCCACTTAAGCATTTTACATTTTCCAAAGAGTAAATTAAAAAATAACAATTGGATGAAAATATTACAAAACTTCCTCTGACATCTGGGCTCAAGAAATAGTGTCTTATGTTATATAAGGTATCGGTTACTGTTCGAAGAATCGTTTGCTGAATAATGTTTTCAGTGCACAATTTAATACAACCTTAGTTTTTCCAAAAAGTTCTCATTTGGTGTAATTATTTGTCTTCTAGTAATCTAAAATTAATAATTACAGTAACCCAAACATTGTTTGCAATATGTCACACAACAATAGTAAAAGGAAGCCTCAAATAACGCAGAAATTGTATTGTACAGATATATATATATATATATATATATATATATATATATATATATATATATATATATATATATATATATATATATATCGTACTTACAGGATAAATTAGGTCGCATTTGTTATCAAAGTTTCACAACAAAAAAAATATATATATTTATTGATGTGCTAATAAGGTCAGGTTTTATACTATTTGTATGATTTATTTTTATTTACATTTTTTACACTATTTGCATTATTTCTTTGAGTTTTTTCCCCTTGTTTTTATTAAATGGTTTAAACGATTAAGTTAACATATTTTCCAGTTTCAGATCTAAGTCACATTTGCTCTAGTTATTACGGAAATAACGAGAATGTTTTGTTGCTAACTAATTAGTACCTCAAACATTTACAACGAACCGTTTGGAAATTAACAGTAATTGAAGAACATCCTGAAAATATTATGCCCTATTTATTATTTTAAATCTATTACACTTCGTGAAAGTCTTGTTTTATTTTTCTATCAAAAGATTTAAAATTTACTTTAGAAACGACGAGAAGAAAAATAAGAAAACGTTACATTACAGCCTTGAAAAGTATTCGACTTTGATTTTAGGACACCTGTAACAACAATTAAATAAATTATTCAGGCAAGAACGGCAAAGAATTAACTAATAGTACATTACATATTTACTCTCCAAATTATAAGCACGTGAGTGCTGATTTCATTCAACAGTTGAAATATTGCTCTTACTACCTACTGCCATCAGTGGGAATAATTTATCTTGCAGAAATGCGTGTGCTTATAATACAGTGAACGGAACAAATGTTAGCAAATGCAGTTATCACAATCTAATACTGCTTCTATTTGGCGAAGTTCATAGTAGTAGACTCAACAAGAAAACGCGATATTTCTTGATTTCTCACAGTAATAGTGTCTTTGTTTCCAGCTCCCGGAGTCACGAGAGTACGTGATGCTGAGGAGCGCTAGTACTTGTCCCTCTGGCTGTGGGCGTGCGCCCTCGCCCGTGACGTCACGATGCCCAGGAACTTGCGGAAGAGCTTCTGCATACAGTTCTCCACCTCGGCGTTGTAGCCGGACTCTGTCTTCCTGTCGGCCTTGAAGAGCAGCCACTCCCGGCGGTACGACGGCACCTTGGGGCACCACCTCTCTGTCACTCGGGCGGCCTCCGACACCATCTGCGGTAAACACACGTTCTGCAGTGTCACCACGCGAGCATGCATAAGAGTGTGTGGTAGATAAATAAATGCCGTAAACTGGGTATACTTTTCACCAGCATGTGTAACTTTGCAACAACAAAATAATATATTTTCTATGCTGATAGTTGAAAGACAAGTGATTGTATTCGATGGTATTAAATTATAATTTTTTAAATACCCAGTCGTGATGTGTCTTTATTTCACCAAACGACCAAGAAACAAATATTTTTAGTGGTGCAAAGTTACCCATGCTGGTGCAAAGTATACCCACTTTACGGTGCTGAAAACATCAATTGATTTTTCCCCTTTTTTTCGAAGCCAATATGGATAAAATACTCAATGACAATCCTAGATAATAGTAACAGCCAACTTTATGAGTACATATTTATCCAGAATAACTAATTCGTTACGCATGATCTCTTGCGCCGCAGTTAAATGCACGAGGTTCCGGTGTCAGAGATTGTGCCTCAGAAGTTCGTAACACTGAAACCAATTTTGTTTTAAACGTTAGCTAAAACAATTGCCTAGGATTGCTATTGTTTAACTTTCGCAAATTGGCTCCAAGAAATCTACAGTTACAGATTAATGCTTTTAGCTTTAAATTATGTACCACGTCATCTTAACCCTAGCACAAGAACCTACATCAACTCGAATACTACCCATGTTCGTAGATTTTAAACTAGCCGGACTAAGGTTACGACGAGATTGGGAAGGGACGATTTCCGCCGCTAGTTGCGTTGCAATCGCTAAGAGGTCTAATTGAAACGGTAAATTCAAAAACAACCGAAGTCAAGAAGTAAAAATTATTCAGGAGACGAAAAAAAAAAAAAACAGTACAAGGACTACGGTCATCAACTGGCCTGTAATGCAGCGCCTGTACAGAGTGTGGTGATATTCACACTATTCAGTGAAACACAGGTCATACTACAATTTGCAGAAGTAATACAATTTTGGTAAAAGTGTGAACTTGGATGATTTTTGAAATCGCCATTTCAATTACATTTGAGACCATAGTGAGATAAATGTTTACTATGCTTGGTAAAGAGAAAATACATTTCATTTTATTTTGGAATTGAAAACAACCCAATTTTCGGCTTTTAAATTACGTAACTTTATGTTCACGAATTCTCTCTGTGATTGCTCAGTTTACACCTCTTAACGTTACATGTACAACAAGATGCATAAATTGTCCCTTGCCAAACTAATTTAATAACCTTGAACCTTCTAACTTGTAGTAAAGCTACTCTTTCCTGAACACATAAAACAGAAACATTTAAACTAACATTAACAAACTTATAACATTAGTGTTAGAGAAACCTACCAATCCTAGGACAATGTAGTAAACAAAATCTAAATTAAATATTAGTGAACTATTTTGTGCTCTCGAGACAGAAGCTATATTAATGTTGAAAACCGGGTATTCACAAAAAAAAACCTAACAAGAAAAAAAATGTATGTTCTATATTAACACGTTTTTTATTAACTCGCTTTCGTGTCAGTCAGTTTGTCTGTTCGGTAACAACGAGCCATGGTTATAATGAGCTATGGTAAGAAATAGCTAGGGTAACAGTGAACTAGGGTAAAAATCAACTAGTTAGTGTAACAATGAGCTAGAGTAACGATGAGCTAGACACTTGAAACTTGAAACTTTAAACATAGTTCAGAGCTGGATGATATTACAATATACTAAAAGAAATACAAAAATTATTATATAAATAAAATATTTAAAATCTTTATGTAACCTACCACGTTAAACTAACTTCTTGATATCTAGCAGTTTGAAACTTGAAACGTACTCCTTAACTGAATGACAAGATTTACACGTGTTTAAAACATTTGACTGAAAACTTTCCTACGCAAAAGACTGAAAAGTAGACATTAATATTAAATAAAGGCCTATTTGCAATATACCACGTTATAAAAATGGATTAAAAAGCATAAAGTACTTTCTAGTATGGAAACACTTGCACGATATAAAAAATAACAATAACAATAATGTGCGCATGCAATAGATAATATGTCGTTGAAAAAACTCACACCAAAGTAAGGATCATTTGCAATACAATAAATTTAGTAGTGACATATGTGATCTATTTATGCATCAATTATTTATTTCGTGCACACCACTTATTCATTTTGTTTTAAATTTTACAAGTATTTTATGTGAGAAATTATAATTTCGTACCTTTTAGTCTGTTTTATTAAAGACGAGGTAGGCCATATTAAAAATAGGTTTTTATTTGACATTAATTAGGTATTACATTTCAAACTCTTGTTTATATTATGAATAACATAGCACACGGTATTGTTAGTACTGCTAGCGAAACACTGGTATTGGGGAGGTAATTATTTGTGTTAATAACACACATATGAGATAGGGTAATGTGAGGAACCTCAACATTTTACGATCTTGATGTTTCACAATACACGTATTTAAAAAGAAACAGAAAATATATCTGTTAATTATGTTGATGTTATTAATAAGTATTGCGTTAATTCAATTTGCCGCTTAGTTAAGAAAGTCAGCAACTGTTGAGCTTGGTAAATGTATGAGAAAGTGATTTTGCCTTTGTTTGCAAGTCCACTTAAAGATTAAATAAATCAATAAAAGAGTTTAAGCAATGTTGCATACGAGATAATAGAACCGATGAACAATGTAGCCAACAAAGTTTAATCTCCTCGCGGCTTGTAAGGCGAATTTTATGAAAGTCATTAAAAAAGAAAATTACAGTCGTGCTGAAGAAGTGTTTTGGAGGAAATGTGCAAGTGAAGTACATTGAAGCTTCAATCGTGGCTTACTGACATTATTAAGTCTTGATCAAGAAAAGTTAGTTTGTCGCTACGTACGTTCGTAATGCGATATTTGAAAAAAAAATTAAAACTGTTAATCAGATCTATAATAGGAAGAACACTTTAATTCTAAAAACTGATGCAGATATATTAGAATACACACATTAGTTTATGGGAATTTCTGAGTTATTACGTGGGTTATCAGAGTTCAGTCAGCACTTTCTTAGAGATAAGCAATAAACAGAGGGTTTAGAGAATGTGACGTTAGTACAGTTTAGTGAAACTGATAACTGATTTCTTGGTATGGATAAAAGGAACGATGATTTGCATGTTTTATAAAATTTGCATTGTTGAATTTAGAAACAACTGACAGACAGTTAACATAATCATTAGGCTATGAATGATAGTTTTATTATACAATTGGTAAAATTCTGGCTGAAAATATCTAACTAATCTGTCTAACTTTCTTCGCACATAAACAATAACTCTCGTCAGTGCTTTGTTTAATTTTCCTACTACGTATACACCCGCCGAGAATCAAAACGGAAACTTTCATGATTCTAAGGACCAGGTAGGTAGGTGTCTGCCGCTGCAATATTGTTACAAGAACTAAAACATTTGTTCGTCAGTTTACACTTGCAAGCATAAGACCAAAGATAAATAACTTTAATATACAATTATTTTAATAACACACTTCAAATAAGGCCTATCGATATAGAAATTCTTCTCATGATTCGCTGAGAATTTCAATCGTTCCAGCTCCCATCAGTGTGTATCTGTACTTACAAGCAAATTTATTTTTTCAAATAACATTACAAAAGTGAAAAAAAAAAATACAGGTTCCAGTTTCAAAAAATAAAATTTTTATCGGTAAGTATGCAGTTCAGAACCAATGAAAGGAAACATAGGAAACATTCGCTGGTTGTCCCTTAAAATACAGTTAAACCAGTGAAATTTCTTAAGTCACTGTGATAACCTGTGATCCGGTATGGTAAGTTTTTACTGGTTGCATCACAGACTTAAATATTCTGAAAGAAGTCATATGTAAATGTTAGGGGGTACATAAAACGACTGAATCAACCTTCTAATAAACTGAAAATACAAAAATTAAAACTAATTTTTAACTATGAGCAAGGACTCTTGATTTTCGTGCAGATATTTTGAACCATCTTGTTTCAGTGCCTTACGTGCAGTTCTGCAGCTTTGCTTCACAGTTATTGGCAGTGTGACACTGGTCAGTGACGCCTCTCATTTAACTGTGCCAGTCAGAACATGGTTATTGCAACACCATACATCTGTGAATAGCGAACAGAACCCCAAAATGCTGAGAGTTAAACACCTTTCCACTCACTTACCATGAAGCATAGCTGCAGATGGGCTCGTAAGAAATCGGTGCAAAAATAATTTACCACAGACAAAGGACATTAAATGGAGTCAATTTAAAATGCCACGTTTTTTTTTTTTTGCAGATACAAACACTACTTGGTAGTATTTCTAGAGTTTCGGTCTAAACAGAAGGTTTAGATCCTGGATGCTGGTGGTACTCACTTGTGGGAAGCCTAGGTGCCTCTTCTTGAAGAGCCGGATTGCTCCCCACAGTGGCAACTGGAGCACACCAAACGCTAGCAACACCCATCCTGCGGCTGGAAAAAAAAAAACAGACAGTTCCACATTACTTAGCCGTACAGAAACATTATTTTAGGTTATGTAAGTAATTTTATTTTCGTTTAATTGTTGTTTAAGGTGGCTACTAAATTTGGGGAGGCTAATTAAAGGACGAAATGGATATTACACAGACACAAAACTTAAATAAAAAAGACGTATATCTCCCGGCTTTGGCAGGTATTTAAGTCTCAAATTAAACTGTGTTTCTTGACGGTATGTAATCGAAGGTTTCAAATTTCTTGTACCTTTCACGTCAACCTCTAAGTTTACGAAAATCTGTAAACCGTGTCGTAAGGTGGTTGCTGAAATCTGCAACCTACCCTTACCTGAAGAGATCCAAGAAGATCGAAACACGAGTACGTCATTCTTATCCTTGGACGGGCCTTACGGTTTAGGATACGAATTGGGATTTCCAATTGCTAT
>PNEQ01041365.1:0-44320 GCA_003012365.1 Medauroidea extradentata
TAAGTCCGGGTTGGTACCCGTCCGATCCCTTCTCGCTTCCGAAGTAATAAACCGCACGCCTGACAACATCTTTCAGGCGAGGCCTTCCCACCATCTAGGCCTTAAGGGGCGTCTATCCCCCTGCTTTCATAAGCTCTAGGTAGACTGGTGGCAGTGAACCTACCCTCTTATTGTCCGGCACCCCTGGTGTCGTGACATTGGCATTCACACGCAATGACGAATGTCGAAGCAACAGGAAGGGAGATCACCAGCAATGGCGGCAGTTGACTCCAGAGAGTGAGAGAGAGAGCTAAGATAAGTATAACTAGAAATACTTTTTTGAAACTATACGAACAAGATTTCATGTATGACCCTTGTCACTACCAAGTGCACTAACGTATTTTTCTTTATTTTTGAGTATCCTGCGAAATCTCGGTGAAGTGTTTTGAACAAGGCTATAATATTATTTCTGAAGCTTAATTCATATCTACTCTATATAATTTTTTTTAGTTCTAAAACAACATGCACTGGATATTTATTGTCGTCCTAAAAATTTGTGGTTTTGGTCTTTTGAACATTTACTTGAGGTTTGGGATGGGTGAATACATCTTGCAATGAAGTTCTTTCCCAGTTACCTCTGCTTTCGGTAAGCACCGTGATGAGTTATTTTCAACCTGACGAATCACGTAGCACGGCACGGTTGCCTAGCTGACGTCACATGGCGTGCGCAAAGCGACTCGCCTCTTGCCTACCAATAACCACAACACGTTCGATAGCTCTAAACTCCACGGTAGCCTATTGTCGATTCATGCGACGCGCATCAAGTCTGATGCACCTTGTTGGCAGGCATCAGCGTACTCCGAAGTATTTCAGTTCCCAGTGACAGGCGAGGAAGTAGCGCCTACGCATCACGTGATATATCCACCAGTGTATGTCTCGTTCTACCTTCCTACGTGCACTAGGCTGCCGTCACTGTTCAACGCCTAGCGCGCACGCATCGCGAACGGTTAGTTAGAAAAGGATCCCCGCCTACACCTGACGTAACATAGAACTTACAAGCACCGAGTGATTTAGAGATCACCGAACTCGGCGAATCGGCGCACAGCAGCGCAACGTAACTCTTGACCACGAGTCTTACGCTGTCTCGTCGACGATGTGGACGGCGCGTTGTGCCGGATGCAGAAATGATCTCGCGTGTTTTTTCTGCGACAAGATGGAAAAGTTAAGCTAGCGATCGGCAGCTGCCAGGAGTAGCCCCTCCTCTTCCCCATGCCTTTACGGTCCATCGCTTCTCTCGTCCAGGAGGGACGTGCTGCGATTGCCAAGGACATGCAGAAGCCCCTACCGTCGACTGACCGAGGTCGGTCATCGAACCTACAGGTAATTCCCTCCCCCCTCCACCACCTGTTCACAGCAGCGTGCATGCCACAGTCACGACGATGACAATGCTGCATGTCAACGCGAGTGTCAACGTAGACACTGTCACGTCAACCACCTCCTGGGTGGCGCTAGAGTAACGCGGGTTAGGTGGCTGTAACCCGCACCTCACTTCTCTGAAAAACTACTGCAAAACAGTGACAGCTAACTCAGAGTATTCAGTAACCTGCTTAATAGTTGCTTCTGAATAATCACAACTTAATGAAGCTTTTAAGGAAAAAGATTGCCACACTTACAGGTACTGACGTGTACACCGTACAATGCTCATAATACCATCAGAAGGAAATAATAAAACTGACAAACAGGCCTCGACACCGTCGTACCAATTTCGGCTCCTTGAAATCTACGAATAGATATGGAAACTTAGAAAGTTATTGCGTACAAGTATCAGAGTTCAGTCATAGTGGATGCAAACAAGATGGTGTGTACTTAATGAGAGACCTCATTCTAGATATCTGATCGAGATCCTGAACGGTAGGAAGGGCTGTGGAAGTATATAGTGGCCAGAATACTCGCCACCTAGTTGGGAGATCCAGACGAGATTTCAGGCGGGGACGCTTTATTTCCATATGCGGGGAACTTGGACGATACAGTTTACTAGTAGGTTTGCTCGAGACACTCCCGTTTCCCCCGTGTTACGTTCCGACAATATTCCATACTTTCAGATAACCTTTTTTAATGTTTTTATTTGTGATATCTTACATGTCCCCTCAGAAAGCTCAATGCCTTGGTAAATGATAACTACACGAACGAAAGAGGAAAGGAATCGGAAAACACTTGAATTCTTAAATTCGGATGGCTGAAACGGATTCTAATCCGGATCCTCTCGAATGTGATGCGAGTGTTTTTACCAATAACCCACCTCACTCGGGCTCACCAGAACTCAAGACCTTGCTGTTTGCTCTAGGGCTTGGTGATTTTACGTAAACCCTTGGTGGAGTCCCGACTAGGCACCGGCCCCGCCTTGCGCGGCGATCGTCCTGGCGGGCGTAGGCACTTCTGTGGCGGCCAGGAGAATGCTCAAGCACTTACTAAATTATTTCCACTTCACTCCTAACCAGTATAGTATGCACCCGTGACATCTTACATACTTTGCAGTCATCGAACATAGTCAATAGCAGAGATCTTTATCCTGCCATATTTACTGTACACGCGTTCCCACTTATTTACAACCTCTAGTGATAACTATTACGTAAGAATTTACTCAATATCTATTCATTTATATCTGAAAATACTTCTCATCCTATCTCTAATTCATGGAATTGTGAATCTTGTAACTTTTGTGTGTATGTTTACATTGTATTTTAGAAATATAATTTACATGAAATTTGTCTTCTGGACGTACATTCCAACGGAAAATCTAAAGGACCGTAATGTTAAAAATAAACACATTTAAGTCGACAATAGCTCGTTAAAAAATATACATTCAGTACATTCTTAGGAAATCTCGCTGGGGGGAATTAATTTATTTATATATACTTCTACGACGTTACTTATATTTAAATATATGTTTTAAAATTATGTTGACAACAGTAATGTTGAAGTTTTGTACGTATATAATGTTATGTAATTTATTAAGTTTGCCGCAACTATACTTGCTTACTTATACTTAGAGCAATAGTTTCTAACATAATTACTCACTCCTGTCACGAGAATTAGCGAACATTCCTTGATTTTTTTCTTCTCGTGATATGTTTGCAACATATGCTTTAGTGTTTATTTTTTCATAATTGTTGTACATTTTAGAGTATAATGCATTGTATTGGATACGGAAGTCTTTATTACTGAAGTGTATAGATTATTCTCCCGTACAGTTTATCGGGTAAAACATATGACAATTTAGATCATAGACGATATACCATAAATCATGAGCAGAGAAGGGAGAAGGGTTGACACGAAGGAAGTTATTGATGTTAGTATTCCTGGGTCCCAGACAACAAGAGTGTGTGAAGTTACTGTGGCAAGTTGGCATGGCACACGCGTATTCAAGGTGTAATAGAAGCGTGCATGTCGGTGTACTTGGTTGCTGACAAGTGGCATGTGACATGCACCTTGAAGACTGCCAACAGGCCGTGGAGGCGTTGCGACGGCTGCGATGTCCAGATGCCACCTTCCTTCCTGTGTGATATAAGTTCTGCTATAGTGAATACTGCGGCAGACAGGCATGATGTTGGTAGGCTACGCAAGGAAGTTGTGAGTATTTGACAAGCGATGTTTGTGCTTAGGACGAACTAATGGTAATAGTTAGTTCGGAAAATCTATGTACAGCCTAGTTACCCTAGTTACATACATTTAGTTTCATTATAGTGTAAAATGTATCCCGGCACTGTGCACAATAAAGTGGAACTGGTGGGGATGATGGAAGACGTATCTTTTGTCACTTGCCGTTGCCTAATCCAGTTGTAATGGGAAGAATTGTGGTGCCATATTTCTAGGCTGGTGGATTAGCACAGTTTGGTCGACTAATTCACCATCCGTTAAACAATATAAGGATGTTTTAAATACTTGGTGCATAAAATACTTGGGATCAGTGAAGAGGATCTGGTCGCAACTGTCGTTTTCTGAAGGGGTTCAGACGGTCCTCGTTTGTCTTTATGGTTTTTGCATTAAATTTGTCCTCCGAATTCGTGCTAACGGATGAGTTCTGTTTCAGGTTCGATGAAAATGATGACAGTAAACGCATTAGAAGAATATCAAGTTGAGTGCCACATCTACTAATGTTTCTACTGCACGAACGACGGGTGTGGTTGATTGAGAAGCAACTAACTGGTTGTTACTAATTTTGTTCAGCTGAGATCGTCTCGTCATAGCGGCGTATTTCTCAAAAAATTTGAGTAAATTATGTATGCATAATATTAAACCGAGATCATGTTAGTGAAGTCTGGAATTTTATGTTTTACGTGTTTGTATTAACATTTGTTTTAAGAAATAAATTGTTATGTTTGGAAAAATGTCTGTAAAAATTTTATAAGTTATGATGATGCAAACTAGTAAATTGATTTCTTTGTAACAAAAATCAGTCGGACTTATTCTCCGTAAATAACAAAGGTATTTGCTACCATTAAACAAAATAAGTCTTTTATTAACTGGTTGTAAAGAAAGAGTTTTTAGTTTAAAAATAACTGCAAACATTTCTTTGAGATAACAGGAAGCCAAATCTTACAAGAACTTGCCTGTCATGCATTCAAATTTCGAGAAATTTTATATTATTTAAGCAAGAGGAGTTTACTCGAAAGTGGACGAATTGCAGCGAATAACTTAGTCTTGAATAAACGTAATTTTATAAAAAAAATTAATTTAAAAGTGCAATAAATTTGATTAGATCACATCATTCTTTAATACCACGAAAGGTGAAACATCTCGATGTAATTGTACTCTAAAATTGCTCCTCTGTAACGTAATTTCATCCGAACTATGTAAAAAAAGAATATGAAAATAAATAACTCGACGAATACGTGTTGGTAATCTCGTCAATGTCCTGCCCTGAAATTTGCCATGGCATTAAGCCAATCCTAATTCGCTCTTCTCTTTGAAGCGGTGCGAGATGAAGCCTAGAACTATAATTATGTGGTTATGGTTACTTAAACTCGACTTGTCAGCGACGCTTGTTTGCCTGCAAAGAAAAAAAAGTTTTAATCATTTTTCTCCAAGTACAGCATTTGCCACTTCGAGGAATTTTGGATCAGAAAGGCCAAAATAGCTGGCCAGGTCTGAACTTTACAACTCGCATGTGCTAATATTCCTTTTTTACTGGAAGTTTATTACTCCGTCAAATTCACAACTTTGCTCACAAACCCAAAAGAGATCAGATTAAATTACTCCAATAAAACATACATAAACTGCCGGGGCTGGAATGTGCTAATATTCTAAGTCTAGTTAATATTCTCGAATTTAAAATATTGAAAATTTTAACGCCAGTAGTATAAAATTTGCAGAAATTAAGGACACCCACCTTAGTATGTATTTATAGGTTTTACGTAATTTTATTTCGTTTATTAAAGGCATTTACTTATATTAGTTTTGGCCGTGGGGGCATATTTATGTCGATCGCAGTTTAACACTCTAGATTTAACTAATATTTACAATTTCGTGTGTTATTCGTTTTATTGTACATTATATCACTAACATTTATCTTTTATTTACAGCCAAAATTCAGCCTTCCATCGTTCTTGTTTGTATGTTAGTCTAACTTTGAAATATTGGAATATACATCAAAACTCATTACATATTTCAGTTCAAGTTGGTCGATTTCCAGTCTCGTACTAACGGATATTTCGCTTCGAACAGGATACATTGAGGCAGTCCGTGATATAAAATTTTCACTGCAGTGCATTCTTTACAAACAAAGTAATTAATTAATCTTGGCTGGGCTGAGTAAGGTTGTTTATGCTGTTACATCCGTCAAGTCACGTATTTGAGTTTTACAGGCTGCTGCGAAATGTTTCCCCGAGTAGTACATATATAAGGTAAGGCAAGTTGACACTATCGCAGAAGGAACTGTCAGCTCTTTAACAAACGAAACAAGGTAAAAAAGAATAAACGAAGAAACAATGAAAACGTCGATAAAAAGACACAAAATCAGAAGAAAATAAAGACAACACGGATGAACATCGATGCAAAAACAATGTGTGCAGAATGTGAACAAAACTGGACGTCGCAGGAAACATTAGGTTAGGTTTTCTCTAGTGAACTGCTAGAAGGAGACGCAATAAGCAGTCATATTAAATTTGACTGGATCGGACGACTAGAAAAGCAAGGGAATTTCTACCGCAAACAATGCGAATCTTATAGTTGACGATATAAGCTATTTATAATTTTGCTGGGGTGGATCCGCAGTTAATGAACGCTGAGAGCTGGTTTGTATTTTCACTAAAGGCATTCATGTTTTTTTTAAATTAACAGCGGTTTCCATTCACGGCGTTCATATTGATTATAATAACTACTAGAAATCGACAGCATAACACCTAAACAAATCGAATGGGTTTATTGTTTTACAATGTAGAAACTTGTTCAGAGCTTTTTTCTGTATCTGAAGCAACTTCAAGTTCAAAGTTGTTTCGACAAAAGTCAAGGCTACATGGTTTAACCGGTTTCCAAGTTAGGTGACTTGAACGCGCGGTGCTACGCATACATTTTATTTGGAGACTTCAACAGCCGATCAGACAACATACCTGAAGAGAACGTTACCGCTATTTGCAGTCAGTTATAATCACTCGTATACGTTAATTGGTGGAATGAAGATGCTTCTATAATAATTAAGAAGTCTGTAGTAAATTATATATCGGTTATACATCTGAACAGTTTGCGAAAATAATACTAAATTGTCATCGTTTTCTGCGCAATACGGTAATTATTTATGTTAAAATTTAAGTTTTAAAATTATGTATTAGAACATTCCTAAATCTTCATATGCAAAGCGCAACGCCTTTAGATTGAGGTTAATGTATTTGTGTACTACAAGCACAATTGTCTGTGGTATGGCATGGAACCAAACTCAGTCTTTCTTATACGTAAGCAGTTCACGTCATATTTTGTTAACTGCAAGAACTTATGTAATCATATTCACTACCGATTTACAGCTGTGTTTAAGGAATTAGCTAGGCATGAAAAATAGGTTCATGCATTTTTACATTTAAAATTGATAGAGAACTATTCTAGTGTTATTTATGGAATTAACAAAATATTCAAAGGCTTTCCTTTCCGTTTGGCGTTTATTATATAAACAATACTAAGACATTATAATGGTAACATCCTGATAAAAATTGTGGCACTAATATTTACGCCAGCTCGGCCCAACAAAATTTATTCATCCTCTTGAAATTATTGTTGGAAACTGAAATGGAAGGTGCAAAACTGCTAAATCCGAGATGTTAGGTACTGATTGCACTTAAAAGCAGTTCTTTCCAGAGTAAACCATCAAATAATCATTTCAGTATGTTATTTTTCCTCGGCTATTAAGAACATGTTATTGTAATTTATTTTTTTGCAAGGAGTGTCCAAAATGTGTATCCACGTTTGTTGAGTTAATGTTTATTTTTAATTAAATGCCAAAGTAAAGCACTAACAAAGTTTTTATAAAAACCCGACAAATTTGAGTCAATTTTGAGCAGATTGCGTGGGTAAAATAAAGAAAATGGAAACAAAGTAAGTATTTTTGCTACAATTGTTTGTGTATAAATGTAGTGTTATCACCGCTTCGAAATTGTTGTTAACAGGAAAACGAGTGCGATCAGTGTCTGACAGCACGCGGGCAATAAGGTCGATACCTGCTCGCTCACCACTTGCCATCCTCGCTTCTAGGCGCGAGGCGCTCAACTGGCGGCTCTGTTACCCTCGAAGAATACTTTTAATGGGCGTAGGCAACCTACTGAAGATTTAAATGCGTTGCAAGGAGTTGCGATTATTTCTTTATTCGACGCGAATTATTTGTTGACTCTATATCTACGAAAAGTTCACACACATCAAAATATGTCTATGTAAGCTTAGAACTTCTGTACGAATATTAAGAACAAGCACGGGGACTTTCAAAATCGCTAAAAACGATTATTCTAGACTGTCGTACGTGGAAAAATAGCAATCGTATTTGATAAACTCAAATATCGAAACGGGCGTTGAACTTTAAAATTGTAATCCACACAAGAAAAGGTTATTAGGAATAATAGTAAAGCACTACACGCCAGTTTAGTGGTATGCGCTCAGATGTGAAACTACATTACACCCGGTGATCAGTAACATCCTTGATGTTCCATTGGTCTTATGAATCGCATACAAACGCAGTCTAGTTAGGAAGCCTCCTTGAGGTTCCTACCTACCTGCGCTTGAAACCCATTGCAGCAAGTTACAAGTAATCATATTTGGAAGGAACATCTCAACGTGCATTACGTTTGTACATCTATGAAAAGAAAACGCATTTCAAACAATGGTTCTTTCAGTTTAAATATTAAGATCGCTTATTGAAAACACGATTTTCAATACTCTCAAAATGACTAAAAACGGGGGTTTTTTAACTTCCGTGTCTAGGAAAATTCCAACCGGATTAGAAAAACACAATAATAGAAATAGGCATTGGAACCATAAGTATCGCAAATAAAATAATACGGTCACCGCTAGGAAAATAAATAATATTAAAGCTCTGCGCGCCAGTTACGGGGTTTGCGTGTAGAGGCGACAATGCATTACATACGCCGACCGACGTCACTCTTAACGCCCCTTCGGTTTTGTGCCTCACATACACCAACGCAGCCCGCCTAGATAAGAACCTTAAAGTCCCGGGCTCCTATTTGTATTGTTTAAGCGAGTATTATATTTTTAATCCTGAAAGGGAACAGAAATAGTAATATCGTCATATAGCTATGCAGAAAAATATTTTTAATATGAAGTCTACTTTTTAGTAACATAATATTTTTAAGTTTCAACACATTATCGACGTGAATAAAATTTAGGTAATTAAATAATTTGAGAAATTATAGATTTTTTTTTGTTTAAAAAAAAGTCTTTATAGTAAAACATTTAAAACTATGTATTTGACTGTTTGGCGATATCTACTCCTTATTACGATTTGAAAAATAATATTCGCAAGGACAGTGTGACTATGAACCCGAGTATACTAGGAAAGAAAGAACTGAACGACAAAGTGGCAGTCTTGGTGCCGGCTGGAGATGCTATTTCAGGCAGGCAGTGCGCTGCGGCTAACTGTAGCGTGCGGCTCGACGCTATCTTCTCGCCGTGGAATGCAGTGCTTGGCAACGGGCGACACATTCCTAGCTGTCCGCGCGCCCGAAACCACCCTTCCGCAGACAAAACTGTCCGGCCCGTCGTCGTCTCCTCGCCACAGCAGGTCTCGCATATGGCTGCACACTCGTCGACCTTCTGCGCCATGTGATGCCTTTTTTATTTCGTATCCTTTCCTGTCGTACTAAGTGGTTTATTTTGGTCACTAATTGATTTGTTGTTGTCGTCAGCTAATGACTAGTTGTTGTTCACCTCTAGTAATCGAATTCCCTCCAACTCATAAACTATTTTTGCGGAACATCATTCGCGTAAGTTTCTCCAAATAGCAACGTTAAGGGCACTGCCTACCTTGAAGCCACGGCGGGAGCAAGCGTAGGGTTTTTCAGGTTAAATGATTTTTCCATGCGGCTCAATAACTGTTAAAGTTACATATATGCCACCACTGACTTTTTTGTTCGTCTCGGTGCCGCATACATTGCTATGTCTAGTTTAGGCAGATTTTTTCAATACCCTGAAAACTGTGGCCAAAAATCATTTTTACACACGAAAAACACGCGAAAGTGGTTATTCATAATTTATTTTCTGCAATTTAATTTACGTAGCAAAATTCTCCTTTTCTCGGCGCAGAAAACGGTTTTCGTCCGGAAGCAATATCACAAAAGGTGGCCGAGTGCCATTGAAAATAATTTAACATGTAAAACCCTATTCTTTCTCCGCCAGAGCTCCGATGTAGGCAGCGCCCTTAAGATGGTAAATGATCGCTGCCTCGGCTACAAAATGGCCTGCAAAGCTCTCTTACCAGATGGCTTGCTATACCAAATTATTGTGAACGCTAATGCATATCAGTCATAAACCGTAGAAATTTGATTAAAAACATGTTTTAATGATTTAACACGCACTAGAGAAAATTTTAAATAACTGGACTTTAACTAACTAATGAAAAGTGAAATTAAAAAAACAACAACTGATATAGCAGTTAATAAAATTGGTGAAATTATATGTAATTTTACAAGTTGTGGGTCTGTTTTCCAAATCTGTTGTAAAAGTAACAACCATTTTGTAGTTCTGAAATAAATGGTTTAAAATAAAACTATACGCAAATTAAATCTAATTGTACCTACAAGAAGGATATGTTGCAAGAAACTTGTCTTCAGAATTTTCGCAGTAAGTCTGGTGTAAGTAACATCTGAAGACTGCCATTAAAAAAATCTATAAAGTATCTACTATGTTTCTGTTTGATCACGACACAACACAACGAAGCAGTGTAAATTATAATTAATAAAGAAAAGGTCCGTTACGTTCTTGAACTAAATTGCAGTCATTCTTAAAATTAGTAACCAAACTCTATAAAAAACATTACACAGAACGGTGATTTTGAATTTCTGTTAACAAGTTAAAATTTAAGGAATCAATTACCTCGGTCAGACATATTACATATCTAACGAAACTAACGATACATATATTGACTGACAGTTACTGCTTAGTTAGTTGAAATCGTGGGGGAACAAGGTCTAAAATAATATTTTAATTTCTGGAGAAAAAAACTCTATTTCCATCATTTTTGAAAGTTAAATTTTAATTAAAATAGCGAAATTAATTTTTTATTTGTGTGTTAAGAAAAAAACACAGTTATTACAGGCTTGACTAATTTGAAAGAAATATGGAAAGTCTGGCATAAATGAAAGAAATTAAAAAACTGAGTTTTCTTAATTTTTAAATTATTTATTATTTAACAGTAAGATTTTAAAATATAAAGGAAGTTAAAAAACGTAATATGCATTTTTATTAAGGTAGATATTTATATAAGCAAACTGATACACAATTCTTGTGTTTATGGTCCTACATAAAATATATATATATATAAGATATCTGTATAGTTTCATTATTATTGTGCTGCGTGTTAAAAAAAAAAAAAAAAAAAAAAACTTAAAATCTTGACAGAAAACAGTAACACTTGGATATTTTGTTAATTACTTCTCCTGAGAAGGTACGTAACCATAAAATAACGTCGTAGGCCTACATTAGTATTTATACAGTCAGACACAACGGCATCTAATTTACAACTCGAAACTAATCAGTCCAGAACAGTCGGAACCGCAGAGGATATCGCATGAACTGAATGCACGTTCATCAACTATAAAAAAACCGATAGTATTTTTTATGTAACAGGTGTAGGTAGTGGGGAATGAAATATAAGAAGTTCTTGTTAATTAAGATGGCAGACGTAGGTAAGAACAACTATCAAGATATCCCTTCCATTTGTTCTCTAACTATTTCGAGGCGTCGCAATAATAGTAGTTGTTTATTGTTTTTGTCAGATAGTTTCGAAACGACAAAGTCCACGGAGGTGTTTGGCGAGGGCGAGAGCACGGTCCAGGGCCTGCAGGGGTGCGCTGGGCTGTTCCGGGGTAGCAAGTGAGGGTCTGGTACGCACCTTCGATGACGACGGCGTCGTCCGTCTCGTAGCGGTGGTCCGGGTAGGCATATGCCTGGAGCAGGGAAGACTCCTGGACGCCGGCGACCAGCGCCACAGCCGCCACGGCCAATACGGCGGCTCCACACCACAAGGCACTCGGCATGTCGGCGGCAGAATGCCGGCTCTCCCAGTGGCGGCCCGCGTTTTAACCGAGGGGGGAGGTGGGGGTGACGCCCGTCGAGGAGGGGAGCCGCCAACACGTGGACGCTATCCCTCTCCCAACGCCGAAGAAGTTGCGGGCCGCAAGGTTCAATACACTTACCGGCTCTCGTCGACGTCGTGGAGGGGGCAGGTGGCGATAAGAAGGAGGGGCAGGGGCCAGAGGAGGCGGGGAAGAGAAGGAAACAGGCCTGAAAGAGTTGATGCAGGTCTGCGTCGCTATTTCGCAAATCAGGTTCAAGAGCAGGCTCAGGGTCCTGGCCGGGGAAGAACGAGCCAAGTCCCGCTGCTACGGCTACCTCCCCGCGGAAAACTGGGTGTCGTCGGAAAGCGCACTGGCTAGCTGCAAGGAATTATTATTTTTAAAAACATATTTTCTTAGCATGGGCAGCATAACGCAATATTTCTGTAGTATATACAATAAACTCCGGTCTCAGTGACCAATGCATTAATGTTATTCACTTGCAGTCAAGAGGTCACGCAATGCTCCAACTTCTACATTTAGCTGGCGTGCAGATGATCATATAGGTCACTGACAAACAATTATTACACTTGTAACTGGTCCTTGTGCAGAACGATGTACACACAGACCTACACTTTAAGACAGGTACCCTATTTGTCACCTGTATAAAAGAACATCAATAACGTTGTTCTACAGAAGTGGTTAGCACATCAACTAAAAAGTCTTAACTAGGATTGAGAAGAAATTCGGCAAACCACAAATTACCATCTTTCAAGCGAAGAGAACCTTTAAAACGCTTACCTTACAGTTTTTCTTGCTGTCGCTGATGTGTTAGTACTATTTGCACCATAATTACCACTGAATAGGTTTCGGTTACTAAAATTACACTGCCAAATGCATTTGAAAAACGGCTTGTGCTAATCTGCAGTGATTTAACTAACAACATTCGTCATTTGAAATTCGAGTGGGTAAATTGAGCGAAATCTGGTTATAAAAAGATGCATTACTATTCTGGCTCAAATAACACTCAGCAATGCAACATAGCCACATCCTGAAATTTCAATTTGGAAATGTAGCCACTGATGTTTTACTAATTACATAATTTGAGTACTCAGAGAAATGTGGTTTCATAAATTGTCAGATAACATCCACACGCATGCATCTGAGAATCATCGTTCCGACGCATTTCGAGTTGTGACGCTATTACACCAAGGACACTAAATGTGGACGGCCATCCAACTCTCGATAAAAACTGGTAAACTCCGCGTTCTTTTTACCATCAGTAGAGCAGATAAACATCTTACTGGCATAGGATGTCGTATCTTAACACAGAACAAATTATACTAAATTAAATTTATTCTGAGCTTCTTTACTCATGGTGAAATGTGACGACGTACTTTGAGTGGTATTGGTTTCAAACGTTGAGTCAGGTGTAAGTGTGTTTATGTTTATTAGGTACATCCTCATGTTAATTGATTGGTGTATGGCATCCTAACATCACAAATAGGATTCTTAAAATAAAGGAATGATTATTTACATTTTAAAATTCAGGCTTGTATATATTATATGTTGTATAGGCTCTTCACAATAAAAATAAAAGGAGTAGCATGTTGGCGTACGTGTGAGGAAGATAAGATAAACCTCAAGAAGTGGTCTTTAATATAAAATTGTATAGCAAGCTTAGTGCGATTCAGTGGTGTGTTGCAGTAATATAACCTTTGAATATCGACACTTGTTGGCACCGTGAACAAATTATCCCTTGCTAAATATCTAATATAAAAATGGATATATAAATAACTAATAGTGTGGACCACAAACTCTGGCATTATTAGCAGCAATAGCGTGTAGGGAGCAGTAGCAAGGTACGTAAGTGTTCTCTTATTACAATCTCACTGCACCTAGCAGAAACGACTGGTCAAACCGAACGCAGTGCGGCCACTCACGTGCAAACTGCGAGCCACCCAGTTGCATACGTAATGTGATGTCAGACGCAAAATCACTTTTGTGTGAACGAGGAAGCTACCAGATTCGCTACAGGAAACACCTGATGTACCTTGAAACCACTCTGCACACGCTGCAGATGTACGACATTTTGTACTTAATTCGGACCGAAAATTTTCTCAAAGTTCAGTTATCATAAAATTATTTCAAAACTATCAAAATTATATTACTGTGATTTGTTGCAAAATATTTTTTGATTTGTTGTAAAATTAAAAACAAACATTTAGCTACACGAGAAGGCCCAATGTCTCTTCTGGAATACTGTCTACAGTCCTGCGGAATGTTCGTCATCGTTATAGGAAGAATTCTTCGGCTAATACAAGCACAATGCGGTGGTTCAAAGCATTTCATGTATGGAAGGAAGTGAGGTTAACTGCCCCCAAGGTCCTGCAAAATCGGTCTGAATCTGAATGTGTACAAAGAGCAGATGGTGCAAACATTGCAGTCAACTGACTGCCCTCTGTTTCATACGTTAGCGTGTTACATTCTGGCAGCATCCCGACATCTAAACCACAATAAAACAGGATTAGCGGCTCGATGAAGTCCCTAAGCTGTCATAAACTAATTGTGATAGATTGTAGCCCTCATGCACGATAGGGTGAACGGGTTACATTTCTTCACAGAGAAAACAATAAGCTGTAGCCTATTGTTACGATAAGTTTCCTGGAAGATGGTTGGTTGGGTCGTGACGGTACGATCGCACGGCCAACTCATTTACTGATGTTTCACTTCTACAGTAGACGACTTTCTGTGGAGAAACGCAAAAATTGGGCACAAATTGAGATTCTAAAGTGATCGGAAAATTTTCTCGGTTTGCATTAAATTAAAAACAATAACAATAGCAACAAAACGATAACAAATATAAATAACAACGGTCTACTTTTAACAATTTTTAACTAAGGATTTGATAGCGAGAGTTTATGGAAATCCTGTATTTATTCTAAAAAAGTATCGTTTCCAATGACGTAAAATGTTATTATGTTCTTACAAGTAAAGACTATTTAACAAAAATATTAATATTAATGAAACAATAAAGTTTAATGTGAAGCAATTTGATAAAGCTTACGCAAGGATCCACGACGATGAAATTCCGCATGAATACATATGATTTAAAAAGTCTTGCAGTCGTAGGACGGATCCCACTAAGATGATAAAATCATTCCAGAAACTATATTTTGTTATAAGACTATGCATAGTTAGTAAATTTTTTCTTTTAAACTCTATTCGAATGATATATTTCAACAAATTTGTACATTTAATTATTTTAATCGTATAAATCAGTAAACAAATTCTTAGATATTTTATAATATAGAATGTTCGGACAAAACACAATCAGAATGTATGTATGCACTAAAAGGCTATTATGTATGGTTGGCACATGTTGTCAAACGGGTAGGCTTACTACAATTGTAATTGGAACTAAAGCGTGTAAAACATTCAGTAAAGAATAATCTCACAAGACTGAGAAATACGAATCAGTCGAAGATTATTACAAGTGAAATCATTTGTACTGCCATAAAAACAGAAATACCTTCGTTTAACAGCTCTTGGTGATGATAAAGTGTGCAGAGGTGGAAGGAAGATTGACAATAATTTAAAATTATTGTTCATCCTTTCAATAGAATACAGGATGGGTCAGGACGGAGTGGGTTTATTTTGCATGCTGATAGCCTACGAAAAATTAAAGCGAAAATGTGTTTTTAATTTGTCCGCAAAGTGAAATATAGTGGGAGTAATGCTATCCTGAAAATTGACAATAACATTTTATTTATTTAAATATAATATAAATACCACTTGATATCAAACTACTGAATAGTTCCAGACATTCATGATCAATTAGATTTTAGTTTAATCACAAAATTAAAAATATAAAATTTACTTCCACCTGATGACGGGAGCAAATGCAGGCTTCCGAAACGTCGTGAAAAGTTAGTCTTAAGAAATCGACTGTGTTCTTCTGTGTCTTCATAGTTGCGTCGTATAACCTGTTGTCTGTGACGTCGTCTAGTCTGTTGCCTGTGATGTCGTTGTTGTTAATCTGTCTTGTATCCAACATTGCCTTCGTCTCAGTATTGTCTATGCTGTCTTAATTGTGGTGTCATGAGTTTTACAGGTTATGTGGTTTGTCTTTCGACTTTTATTTTTGGATGTTTATTTTATTATTCTTTATTTGTTGATGACTATTTCCTTATGGGATCTTTCGTGTTCTGTTGTTTACGTTTATTGATGTGTTGACTGCAGCCAAACTAGGCTTGATTCTCTATTTTTTTTTTTTTTTTGTATTTTTCTCAGTATCATACTAAGATTTCTGGAACGACGTAATATTACAACGGCGTATGTCCACCACAGTACAGTATGTTATCTATACCCCGCAAAATTACAACATAGTCGGTCCTGATCTATTTTATAATAAATATACAATTTATTATGTCAATGAAATCCTGACACCAGTTTGGAAAATAACTAATCATTTTTAAACAACTTGACTAATTTTCATCAAATAAAATTAAGTAATTTACATTTAAAAACTTTCAGTTTTAAAAAAAGCATTGAAATAAGTTCATCCGTTTGAGAGCTACGAAACCACATACATACAGACTGACATAGCGCCATTGCTCATTTTTTCCCATTCTGTCCCAACTAGTTTACAAGGAGAATTTAGTTATCTTCTTGATAGCCCTCTAGGGCACCATTACCAAGGAAATCACAACCACTAATATGTCGTTTTTATACAAAAATCATTCAGGAATAATAATAATTAAGCACTCTGACAAGCTTATTCATTTTACTGATGAATCGAGTGGGATGAAATTACTTTTGAGTCATCAGTAACCATGAACTTGATTTCTATTCCCGCACGAACCTCATGTATAAACATAGGGTAGTTGGGAGTCTCTGCTCTCGCTGCGATGCCTTGCTCGGGGGCCACTCCAGCGGTAGGCGGTCCGCTTCATCTATCATTGGATAAATTGCTAAGTGCGACGCTCCAGGCAATCAGCCCATAACTCAAGAGGGAGTTCCCGCAAACTGGCGAGAGTAAATCGCGCGTGACTTGCGTCGCTCTGCCGCCGAAGGAGATTTTTCGCGCGCGCGAGGGACCTGACCCGCCAACTGGAAATTATGACTAGCGGCAGGCCTTCGGCGGAGAAAGAATATAGGTAGCGGAGAGGCAAAAAGAGGATGGAAGAAGAAAAATTTGCCCTGCTGGAAAACGTAGCAGGTGCGCGAGCTTACGGAAGAATGGCGGGTACGCGTGCTATCAAGAGTAAATAATGCGTGAGGGATGGCTGGAGATGATGATGATGGATGGGAATATAGACAAGGTGACATGGCAGTAGCGGGGGTAACACATTAGACGGAAGGGTCTACTTCTCCTACTTGCATCAGGTGACGTCATGGAAGTGGGTCGGCGGGGGCTGCATTCCATGCGGGCTCCTTCGCAAACTTCCGCACGCCTCCCTCTCGCCTAGCCTGGGGCGTTGAGCCGGTCGAGGGCAGGGATTGGGTGACCGCCTGCCCCTCGTACAGAGAGCCTAGCTTCCGTGGTGCGTCGCAGCTGTGGAGAATTTCGGTACGAGCTTCGTCTATGTTCACTGTAACACCAGCTGTTCAAGGTTTTCTAAACCACGCCTCTCTCACACACCATTGGTCATCTACAAAGACTTTAGCTCCTCCTTCAAATTCCCTCACTGACGACTACGCTGTGCAATACACGTGCGAGCTACGAGCAACATGGCTAAACTGAGACGAATATGATTCTTCGCCTTCTTCAACACCTTCGTTTGAAACAGGGTGACTTTTATGCAAGAGTTATACTGGAGTGGATCATATATTTGGAAATACATTTAAATGGAAGAAAACATTAAGACGAGATGTTAGGTATCTGATATTATGCTGCTGTACTATCTTAAGAGTGATAAAGTGTTGGTTTCTATTAACGTTATTTAATAGTTTAGACTTGAAAAGTTAGTACGTGTTTTATAAAATCAGACAAAATAAAATTAGTTCTAATTGAGAAGTGTCCTTTAGAAAATGAGTGCAGAAATAGTGTATACTAAGAAACTTCTGGCGGGGATAAGTAAACCGATGGCTAGACAAAATTAAAGGGCAGTGCGACAGAGAGCGCAAAATGCTATTGTAACTAAATAGTGTAAAACCTGCACCATTATAGTACAAGGTACTCTCTCTCTCTCTCTTCTCTCTCTGTTACGTGTACAAGTAAATTCACTTCTGAATTTTGATTAACATTCCTTCAAGGATATCTCTCTTTATCTGTTTCTATTACTCTATCAGTTGGATTTGGTCCCAGGAACTCACAACCAGGTAGACAGACAGATTTCTGCTGGACGATGCATTTACTTTTGGACTTTAGATTAGATACAAGTTTACGAATTTATTGCGGTGATTGGCAGTAGACAATAGTCTTAGGAAAAGTCGTGTATTAATGTTTTGTCTTTTCAGAATCCTCTTATTCAGTGAATTTAAGTAAATGACAAACTGATGCATCACACGGACCAGATTCTTAGCATTAATCAGAATTTCTTATAACTGTGGTAAAATTCGTATGAATATATTATTGATACTGCTTGAGTGCTTCTCACTGTTCAGTTCACGAACTCCTACTTGGTTCTTCTATCGATGTATCGTTCAGGTATTATTTTATTTTCTTGAAGTGTATCTGTTCAAATCATATCTCAATGGCTAGGTCGTAAACTTTAAGCAGAATGTTACTCGTGTCAAGTTATGGTGAACCAGTTGCTAGTAAAATTCTTTAAGATAGTGGCGAATAACTTTTACATAACTTACGTAACTTAAGCTATTTTGCCTCAGTTGTGAATTTCGTGTGCTGCTTGTAAGTGTTATGTAATGTTACCATTATATTAAACTTGAATGATAATCGGAGGAACGCTGACACAAATTAAATTGATATCCAAAATACACAATTTCTATTCCCTACATGGATTTACAACTTTCAATATGTTGTATATAAAATCAGCGCACTGACCGATGGTTTACCTTATATTTTGTCTTTAAATGTCGTGGTCCTAAAGCAATATCTCATCGACCTCAAACAATTAGGTCATCAATTCTAATTCATTTATTTAAAATACCGCAATTGGTAAAGTTGAGGCAAGCAGATTTCTCTTGTGCTGTTAATATTTTGCCTAAAATTAAGAATAAATGTGTAATTAGACATATCACACTCAGCAATACTGAGAAGTGTTACCAAAACTACCTGTTGAGATATAAGGAATCTTTGACTAAAGAGACAGTGGATACAAGCTTATATGTTACCCTACAAGAGCTCAATGCTTGTTGAAATGCAAGACTAAAAGTAAGGCCACCTGATTTTCACGAAAAGAGTGTTGATCCAATTTGTTTCAAGGCTTAATGTTCACATTTACAGCTCTTCTTCGTGGTCAATGATTGGCTGCTACAATTCTCAGCGTCTTGATGTTCTACCCTCAAATAAAAATACTGTGGTGTCTCTGTAACTTTGTTCTGGTTGGCACAGTTAAATACACGTTGCCAATAACCATGAAGCACAGCTGCGATTGTTCACATAAGACATTGACACAAACTGGGGCAAAATCTTTTCACAAAAATCAGGTGCCCCTAGCAATAAGAAAAATAAATGGTTGAAAGCTATGAGTCAAGTCTATTGTGTGTTGGAGCTCTCCGATCAAAACTTGGTCGCACGGCTGCACGCGGAGCAGGTCCATCAGGTATGCGAAAGGGGGCCTAGCGGGCGGCTCGGAGAGGAGAGGGACACTCGCGACACAGAGTTTTTACTCGGTGGCGCGGTAAATTAGCGTGGGGACACGGTCGCTGTGGCTGGAGGAGAGGTGCCTCGCGACCTCGTCCCAGGAGCAGCATCGTGAAAGGTAAACAAGGGTTCGCAGGCAGGACAAGCCCGCCGTTAGTTGCTAAAACAGCTAGGCGTGAGCGAGAACCAAGCGAAAGAACAACAAAGCTTTCTTTATTCTACATCCCACCTGCTTCAAAACCCACGCCATGAAAGACACATCTTTGTTGTTCTACTACGTGCATGTTGCTTCCAAGAGTGTAGTGTGGCACTAATAGGAGCCCTTCAAACATAGCTGAGTTGCCGTTTATAGCCAATTACATGCTGCCTTTTACAGCAGTGATTTTTTAACTTGCATTCTAGAATGTAAAAGCTATTCACGGTAAAATAATTTGTATATTTCCGCCTCATGTTAATGTGAACATAACAACGGACGTACCAAACACAATGTACAAATTTCTGCGCACTTAAAAGTTAATTTTAACGGCGACGATATAAAATACTTTTTATTTTTAATATTCTTGACAAGATGGTCTTCAAAAGTCCTCACTTTACCGTGAAAATATTATACAAGAATACACTGTATGGTGCACGTGTAACTTTGACATCGTGATGACGGTGCATCCGCATTTCAAGTTGTGTCGAAGAACAAATATTTAACAATGTTAACTTTAATCAAAACTGCTTTCAATGTAACTTAAAGACACAATAGATACGGTGTCAAGGTGCAACAGATTCTCGAAAAACTGAATATAATTCCTCTAACTGGGAAAAGCAAAATCTTGCAAAGTTTAAAAATATTGGAATGTATTACCAGCCCCATTCGGGACGCCTACATACTGCTTCCTACGAAATATGCCTGTGCGTTTTTCGGTGTCAAAGAGAGAGAGAGAGAGAGAGAGAGACCCTCCTTATAATCCCATCCCAATACTAGTGCGGTAGGTAAAACGTGAATAAGTTATAAAACTGAATTTTTCAGGAGAGATAAAAAAACTGTTTACATCGGAACTAAATTTTCGTATAAAGTGCAAATAACACACTAATTTAGTTTGCTACCTTTCGATCTGCTGTGAATGCATGTACCCTAAGATGTGTTTTAAGAAGACTATCCATGACTTATCTTATATCGTCCAAGTAAATTGCATTAATTTATTTGCTTTTTACCACTAAATTATATTATTCTGTTTTGACCACGCAAATCTCCATGCCTTATTGTCTTATTGCCAAGTCAGAACAAAGTTAAAGTGAACAGTTTTGTATAAAGTATAATATAAATTTACTTCAAATTAGAAATGCAACAAAATTTTGGCCTTCAAAGTAGAAAAGTGAATAACATTTACATTAAAAGCAACAACCAGTTAGCCCTATCTTTCTGATTACAAAATTTAATAATTTTAACATAAATTTGCAGGCTTAAAAATGCAATGCTGAATATCTTCAATTAAAAAAACTCTAAATTCTTCATATTAATTCAACAATATATAGGCTTCACAGAAGAAGAAACCAACACATTTTTCGTAAACAGAAAACAACTATCTAACCCTTAAGAATGCAAAATAGAGTAAATGTTACATTAGAGTTTTAGCCTTTAAAATGCATATTAAATAGACAAACTTTTACAATAGCAAAACACCACAGTAGCCTACAAAATAATATACAATTACTACCTACATTAAACACAACAAACACTCAGTGGTCAAAACAGTCAAATATATTTAGCATAAGTTGTAAGTTAAAATAATTTGACTAGTGTACTTCTTCCCTACTGAAAAAATCCCTTCTTTACTTATTCTATTTTTACCACGTCTCGGGCTTGCTGTAAAAAATAGACAAATTGTTTGCTTTTTACCAAAACCAAGGTCTAATTTTTTTCCAACCCATGGCGCAATTATCTCATTTTGGTCATTTAGGGCCGATATTATAAACCTATTTCGAATAACAACCACTGCTATCCCCAGAGAGAAAGCATTGGTGAGCAGTTGGTTGTCATTCGAAAGAGGTCTATAGATACGGCCCTTAGGCCGGTATTCCTAAACGTTTGTATAAGGGTTTAGGTGCAGCATATGTCATGCCTAGGTCTTATCGGTATTCCTAAACGTCAAATATCAAACCAAACCCTTAAATAGGACATAACCATGACCTTATTTATAGGACTCGGAATTCGGTGATTTATCCATGTCCTAAACTAACTACGCATGCGCAGTACGAAGACGGCTGGCTTGTTTTGAAAGTGTTCAAATTCAAGATGGCGCGCTGTTTTCGTGATGTTAGAGTTTTCCGTGACTTTCACGTGCGATATTCTGATGAATATACATCATCAGAAGAATCGGAAGAAGAAAGAAAAGTACCTCAGCCCAGAACTCATCACTTGAGAGACGCAGAAAATTTTTTTGAATTGTACGACGATGCACAATTCAAGAAACGATTTCGGTTCTCCAAATTTCACGTACAAAATACGTTACTGCCTCTTGTACTTGGTCTTGAGAAGGAAACCAAACGTGGTCTTCCTCTCCCACCGCTGCTTCAATTGCTTATTGCTCTGCGCTTTTACGCCACGTCAAGTTTTCAGGTAAGTAAAAACATTTCAGTTCTAGGTTTGCTTGTGTAAACATTTCAGTTCAATGTTTACTTGTGTAGGTGTATGCATCGTTTCAGTTTATTTAGCGACTTTGTCAATATTTATACTGTCACTTTATAAACGGTGAAATACGTGGGGCGTAATTGGGATTTTTTGCAAATATATTTGCTTGAAATAACATAACTGGATAGCGACAGTTTCGGCTTGACCTACTGCTATAACCAACATAACCTACAGGCCTACATTCATGTTACTGTCAGGATTGTTTTCAACGTAGAATACGAACAAGTAGAATAAATTGTCGTGTCCATTCCACTTAAGAACTCAATTAAATGCCTTCGTATTAATAGTACAGTTGTGGTATTTAAATATATTATGTAGACAGAAATATGAGCTGAACATGACAATCTACATCACAAAAGAAAATCACTCGTGGAAAAAAAAAAGTGGTAAATGTTAAGAATAGCAACTTGAGGTGTACCGGCCAAAGTACTGAATTGAGAAGCATAGTTTATTATTGAAAATAACGTTTCTATAGTTAGTGCTAGTAGTGTTACAAAATGTTGTTACGTTACGATATAAGGTTAGCAACTTAAAGTAACACAAATTAAACTAATCTACCATAAGTACTAGTAATATACTGTATGTATCTCTAGATATTTTATTGTCATTAAGCTCAAACAATTGACACTGTCAGGTTAACACACTACAGTAGGGACCTAGTTGTGAAATCAATAGTGAGTCCAATACTGAATGTGGGTAGCTACTTTTAATATTAACCGGTGATTTATCCTAAAACAATGAAGTCCATTAAAACCATGTTAACGTTTTTAATTAAGTAAATTTTATTGGTTTGGTGATGTGTTATATAATCTTGCCGTTTATTCATATGCAGGGAAGTCTGTTATTATGTAGGCCTATAGAAATAACACAAGTTCTACAAAAAATTTCCTTGACGCTGGCAAGTACTTAATTGAAGTATGACAGTTTGAAATGTGATATTACCATTATTAATATCAATATTCACATGGAATTTCTACAAAGGGCACCATTATTTAATACATTGTAGTTGAAGGATGCTGTAGGTAATACTGTTCAATTTGAAATGTCAATGCCACAAAAGAAATATATTTTAGTTTGTGCATTTGCGATTGTTACGAGCCAAAATAAAGGTGAATGTTACATAAAGTAGGTTAGCTGCAAAATGAGAAACAAGAGATGAAATTAGTATAATTGCCTTAGGATAGAGTTTGCATAGCCTTGTTTTGCCACGTAAAATAAAAAATTCATTAACTAATAAAGCTGTGTTATAATTTATGTACGTGTAACCTAACACACAATAAATGCCGTTGTATGCATATTTTTTCCGTACTGTGTTTAATTTTGTGTAAACATGCTAGTACTTTGTGGTGTTACTAATTTTGACAAAAAAATTGAATTTCTGATCAAACAAAAGTGACACAAAATTCATACGTTACAATGGTTTGGCCAATGTTAGCAGAATGGGACCAGTACATAGAATTGAAGGAGTTGGAACTGGAGGAAGTAAAAGAATCGGCAGCAAGGTTTGTGAAGGATGACAAGGGGCATGGTTGCTAGAATAAAAGATATTTGGCCATCAGTAGGTAATGTTTAAGGAGCTGGGGTTGAAGTCATTGAATCAAAGGAGAAGAGTGGAGAGGTTTGTTAGTATGTACAAGATGGTGACTCTAGAAGGGAGATGGGGTAACTTAAACTATGTACTATCAAAGGCAGCATATGCAAGAAGAGTAGTGATTGGGTGAAAAATAGATTGGGTAGGCAGGTTATGTCCAAGAAGTTGGTGAGGAAGTGCAATGTACTTTTGGAGCCATTGTTGTAAGTAAGGGGGGTTGGAAAGAGTAGTCTGAGGAGATTTGTACTATGGCTGAGGATGAGTTTATAGCTTGTCATCAAATAGGTAGTTATCCAACAACAGGTGAAGAAGGTATTAATATTACTTAGAAGGGTATGTAAGTACGTATTGCTATTGTAAATTTATTATAATTTGTGGGTAAAGTTGTTCAGTAAAGCATTTTAACAAATATGTAGACTCATAATAAGATAAAATTATATTTAAGTGTAAAAAATTACAATCAATCGATGAGATCAACTTTGCAGTTACTGCACATCAAAATCACTCCCTATCCATTTAGGGCACATCAATTACGAAAATGTAACAAATTGTCAAGACAAATAAGCAAGTTTTGAATTAGGGGGAAATATTAACAGAGAACATATTGTAACTGCTTATTGTTTGCTTAAATAATTCTATATTACTGTCACAATTATGTTACTCATAACTTGTAACAATAATATTATCAGAGACACATCCTGGCTAGGCTTAGCTGTGTTGATTTGTCATGTAAACATTTCTCAATAACATAACATGTGACTAGTTATAATAGGTGGGATCTGTAAGTTGAGGCGGAGAAGGTGTAGAGAGGGGAAGCGAAATGTGTGATGAATAAATGGAAATGGCAGGTTCAGGCTGGTGCGGAGGAAAGGAACTTTTTGTTTAACATGTTGAATGAATTGGGATGGAAACTGTTGAGGTTCAGGAGGAGAATGGAAAGACTGGTAAGGTTGCATAAGTGATGAAGGGGGAGGGAGATGGGGTGGTTTGGCCTGCAAGCTAAGTAAGAGAATTTTTAAGGAAAAAATAAACAATAGGTATTAGTAGAGGTATTGTGTGTGGAGGAGAGGGGTAGACAGTGAATGCTAGTGAGGATGGTGAGAGTATTATGCACTGCGGGAAAAGTTGATGACTGATGGGGGTTGGAAGATTTGGGAAAGGACTGGAGAATGTGTGTTGTGTACAACTTATATCTGTTATTGTGAGGAGGACCTCATTGACAGTATGTATTATATTTGGCCAAATTTTTCCAAACAAGACCACAACAACCGTAATTATTACGTAAACATATTTCATGACAGGAAAATAATTTCATTACGGAAAATAACAAGAATTATTACTCGTAACTTACCGGCATAACTTTTATGTTACAGGTATAGTTTAATAATTTTAAATATTCATATTGACATTATAAGTAGTCGTACGCACAGAAATTTGTTGTTTTCTTACTTCATAATGTAATGCTTTTTGTTAGGTTGCATTTGTTAAGGAAACGTTGGTTTCGGTCAATCATTTTACTGTTACGGTTTCCATTTTTCGTTGTGGTAGATCAATGTAGGGCACTTAACCTTACTTTATGTAAGATAACATTTATCGTTGTATATTTCGTTGTATTTTGAATAATTTTCTTGTAAGGATAATGTTAAATGCATTTGATTTTAGATAGTCTGTGCAGATCTTTTTGGTGTATCACAGTCTTCAGTGTCAAAGTCTGTTAGTCGCATTTCTTCTGAGCTTGTAAGCCACCTTGACGAGTTTATAAAACTTCCATCAACACTTGTTGAAACAAGGGAGGTATGGAAGAAATTCTACGCCATTGCCCAGTTTCCAGGTGTGACAGGATGTGTGGACTGCACGCATATAAGAATCGACAACCCTGGTGGCCCCACAGCTGAAACGTTTCGTAACAGGAAACAGTACTTTTCTGTAAATGTTCAGGTGAGCTTGGCATCCTTTATATAAGTGCAGTAGTACTTAGGACAATACTTATGAATATAATGTATGTGTCATTTAACTAATACTTGTTTTCCTTGATTTGCTACCAATGCAGGTTATTTTCTAGGAAACTAGTGAGAAAAATTTCTTGTATCACTCTGTTTTGGTTACTTTACTTGTACAATAATGTAATCACACGTTTGAATTAAAATTTACAATTGAAGAACTTACTTGTATTGTCATAAATGGAGGTATTTCCTAAGACAAATCAGCGGATTTTCTCGGGGACCTTCCGTTTCCCCTGTCCATTCATTCCGATGCTGATCTATACTCGAGACATATCCTACCATACCAACGATAAATACCTAAATGTTAAGTGCAGAACAAAATCTCTTACTCAATTCTATAACTAAATAAACATATCAATATTGTACTGTAATTTAACATTAATTTTTGTCTTGTATTTTATATAGTTAAAATAGGAAAATTAATCTACTGACATAGTAGTTAGTAGGACATGTATATTTTCTTCTCAGCAAATCTGTATGTGCAAAGAGTTATAGATATTTACATTATACAGTGATTACGTACTAGTAATATGTAGGTAATAAAGTACCAAAAAAAAATATTTATTGTACAATTTTGATTTCTTGTGTGTTATAAGTTTGTAATTTGGGAGGCGTTGTGAACTACAGGAGAACTAATACAAACAACACATGATTGTTTTGTGTTTGTCGTGTCATTCTAATAATTTTGGTTCGCTTAGCTGCCCTGAAAAAAATTTAATTTAATTTTTTTAAATAGAAGTTTCATTAGAATTTTCCGTCTTTAATATGTAGTGCGGTCACCATTTTAAATAACAAATTGCGATTAAAATGTATTTCGTATGTACACTTTCAATTAAGTTTTCCATTTTATAATAGTAGCCTTGCAGTTACTTATGAACAAAAGAAATAGTTAAATATCCAGTGATATTAAATTAAGCGTACGTAGACCGCGAAACGAATACTATAATAGGAATCAAAATATTTGTTTTATGCCTAGCGAATCCAATGAAACTTGTGCCACAACAGTTTTTCATCATTTTAACATAAATGTAAATATTTTCTTTCACAATTGTATATATTTTCTTACATCAATGTACAGTTTTCAGTGAACAATAATAATCTAACAGAATCTTTTGCGGAAATGGTAATTTTTTTATTTTAAGTTGGAAGTTTTTATACAGTTTTTTGAGGAAAGGGTTATGCCTTGCCACCGTACAGCTATACAGTTACAAGTGCCCATTATTGTTATTATTATAATGATACTGTATTATTAATATTACTGATACTAATGGTAATGAAAAGTAGTGTAATGGCTAAATATGTTATTTTATCAAAAGGTATGTACATAAAAAAAACTACCCAATCACCCTCGCAAACTCCTCCGAATGCAAATGGCACTCTCGCTCCTATTTAGGCTGCCTACGCCCTTCTCTTCTGTTTATCATATATTTCTTCTGGATTTTATTCCCTCTTCCTCTTTCCCGTGCCTTATTGAAGGTGCAGCCTTAAGTGCCCCGCTTACTTCTACATGTATCACCTAGTTCATCGTAACTGGCCTTGCCATTCTTCTACTTTCATTCAATGAGTTCCACCTCTTTTTTCTTCATCACTGATGGCCAATAGTTCCCCTTGTCATTGGCAGCCTGCCTTTGTATTCTGCATTTACCCCTCACCCATTTCCTTTCCATCTGTGTAACTTCTCCAACTCTTGCACCTTCTATTCCATGTACGCGTTCTCTTCACCATCTCCATACTCTTAACATAAGCAGTGCTGTTATTTTATGCCTTTCTTTCACTGCACTGCTAATTCCTGTTAATACCATTCTCAACATATCTGACTATAGCCCTTTTTTTACACACCATTCTCTCTGCCTGTCTTTTACATCTAAATTCACTCTTCAACATTATGCCTAGGTACTCGAATTTTTGTAAGCTTCCTCTGTCTCCGGCCTTTCCCATCTTTACGTCTGAACAATATTTTGCCTTTCTCACATATATTTTCATTTAATTCTCTTCAGTACGCAGTTATGTCTGTTTTCTCTTAACCTTTTCCTTTCACCCATCTCTTTACAGCCGTTGACAATCAGTCTTATTTTCATATTTAACCTCAAGGCCATGTCGTTTTCCAGCGAATGGGCAGCAGTGGTTGAGTGGTCAGACCTCTCGCCTCCCACCAGGGTGATCCGGGTTACATTCCCAGCAGGGTCGGTCCCCAGTTTTTTGCATTTGGGAATCGTGCCGGATGTTGCTGTTGGTTAGCTGGTTTTATCGAGGTTCTCCAGTTTCCCCAGCCCCTTCATTCCAGCGCTGCTCCATGTTCACCTCATGTCACCCCACACCAGCGCTGAATACCTAGATGTTAAGTACTGACCAGCTTTTCTCTCACTAAAACAAGCAAACCAGCATGTTTTCCTGTGGCACCTACAATTTCACCTCTTTCTCTTGCGACAACAACTCTACCTCGAGTACCATCTGTTTCCATCTGTCTCCAATTCATCTCACTACATAGAATTATTTATACTTGTAATTATTACATTTTTCTCATTAACTCCCTGTGTTGCAACTTATGAAATATTTTTTCTAAGTCAATGAAGTAAGCATTTGTTTGCTTCCCCTCATCAACTCTCTGTAAGGCCAGCCAGCTGTGTCTCGCATGGATACCCCTCACTAAATCCATGTTGATAATCCTGCAACCTGTTCCTATCGCGTATAACCTGCACTATATACTGGTACACCAGTCTCTCGTATACCATCTCAGTATTTGCTGTAAGACTCAATGGTCTAGCTGGTAGACCTCCTTCTATCCTCCCCCTGCTGGAAAATTGGGACAACCACTGCTTCCTTCCAATACCAACCCTCCAAAAATATGTGTAACATTATTTACCCATATCCAACCAACTCTCAACCAACAAATCTAGCTGTGCTGTTTAGAATACCATGAGGACTTTATTTTTAATTACACTAGAACCGTATTATTAAAGAAGAACAACCAGAATCCCAAACCTTAATAACATTTGTTACTTAAAATACACTTAAAAATCTTATTACGAGCGACGAGAAATGTTCGTACTGGATGAATTGAACCGTGCTTGCTTTCAAGTGGGTATGAATGAAACCATGCAAGGTGATAGTTTAGTATTAATTCTGTAATAAAAATAGGACATGTAACCAGTAATCCAGTAGTACAGTATTCAATATTCCTTGATTCAGTAATTTGTAGCCCCCAACTCGGTACTGTATGTAAAGCACGAAATTTAGAATGATAGTATGATGTATGTATGTTAACTTAATTTTACTGTTTGAAAACGTATGTTCGTCTACTTAATTGTAAGAATGTTTTAAAAACTTACATACAAGAAAATCCTCTTCATTTAGGAAAGTGAAAGGGAATATGAATTTTTTACTTCCTTTGTAAGACAAATAGCGCAAGTAAAAATGTGTATATTCTGATGTAAATCTTTTTCCCTTGAATTGCAGTCCATTCGATAAACATTTATAGTTTTTCCTCGCTATCACATAGAGGGAATAGGCTGGCATTCGTATTCCTTAATTTCCTATAGCCTTCAAATATTTCTGCAGCATTTTCTTCCATACATATACACTCCATGTTATTAAGCAAGCTCCCTTGTGGCTATTAAACCGGGCCGAATACAATACAAACGTGTATTGCTCCATACAGTGTAAACAAGTTAACTTACTTGATTGCTCCACTATAACTATAAATGAATATTCTTCTCGGAAATAGCAGGGAAAGTAGAATTCACAAATACTGTGTGTTCTCCTTTACCTTTTCTTATTCTAATCTCTTTTTATTACCTTTTTAATAGCTCTGCGGACTTCCTCCAGCTTTATAATTCCAACAATCGCACACCTACAGCCTGAAGCAGTTGTGCCTTTTATAATCAGTTGTTGCAGCTTGTCCCTCTGCCCGTCCTTTTCTCCTTTTTATCATAATGTAACATTCACCACCATGTCTTCCTTCTATCCTTCTCAATAACTTACTTAAGTGTAATGACATTTTCTAAAATATGTTACTTTAAAATTGAACCTTTGCGTTTTTTGTTTGCGTCTTATTGAATAAACAAACTTACGGTGGCAAATGTTTGGCAAAACTAGAAAAGTTTAGATGAGTAACAATTCCGGAGCATAGACCTTTAATGCACATCACATCATCAATTATTTCATACAGTTTGTAGGGAGTGCTTTTACTTTACAAATTCTAGTTACTGACTACACCTTAATGTATACAATGTGTATTATGTTAATTGACTGGAGTGTAGTATGTATTTACCCCTTAGTACTATTTACTAAAATGAAGTTTTTAACTAACCTAAGGGAACATAGCTATTAATTTGTGTTCAGATGTTTGTTTTACCTATGTTTTTTTGTTTCAACACTATTATGCAGTCTTCAGACATACTTCATCAGTATGTTAGATCTTTCTAAAATGTATTTGTAATGTAAAGAAATATATAATACACATCGTGTATTTATTCTTAACAGAGTGAAGTAACCTAATATTAAAATATTTCTTATAGTTGGTAGGAATGTAACAAATGCGAACGGCTTGATAACAAATAAAACACATCTCGCGTAGTTATTGAACATTACTAACAAGCCAACCTTTTCATTAAAAAAAATCTATACGTTCTCCTATGAAGTACACCTTAATACTAATGTACCTTACATTGTACATACAAAACTGATAACACTGCATGGACAGTGATTAAAAGTTGTAACTATTTTCAACAAAGTGCAACTACGGAAATTAAGTCAGTTAAAGCAAAATTGCTTGAAAATGCCATTTTCACTAAATGCATGTTTTTTGTTAAGCAATATTGTTTTCGTATAACAGTGACTTTTACATCCATAAATTTGTCAGGTTGTTGCAGGTCCTGATTTGGAGATATTAGACATAGTGGCCAGGTGGCCAGGTAGCAGTCATGACAGTAATATCTTCCAGAGTAGCAGGGTCAGAGTAAGGTACGGACATGCAAGTTAAAGAGAAATGGTATAAAATATACAGTATTTTCTTAATTTCTTAATTTAATAAAAAAATCAGAAAATTAATGTACACAGTACATTTCTTAATACTAATACATTATTGTGTTGATATTGGTTCTTTGTTTCCATATAACAAAATTACTATATTAATTTTCGTAACAGGTTATTCATGTGTTGTGTATTTCTGTTTCAGTCAGTGTCCACAGCTAGTGCAGGAGATTGCACTACGTTATTGGAGGTTTTCCCCTCTTCCCTGTATCATTCCCGCTGTCCTTTTCTTTTCCTATAGTAATGTTTTCCCTATTTACATAGTGTCCCTTACTTAAAAATCCAACTCCTATGTATCATGTTACGGGGCACAGTCGTGAAATACTATACTTGTATTTGGGATAACCTAAGGTAACTTATCGGTATGGCCTTCCTTCTTTTGACTTCCCATTACCGTTCTAAATCTTCCCAGCCTAAGGCTGGAAAGTTTAGTTACTGTTAGACATTGACATGTATATCCCTGTTCTCTGCATACCCCAAACAAATGCATCAACACCTAACAATCTAAATATTATTAATCTCTTGAACTATCAATTGTAATGTGACAACCTCTGCTAAATTTATGATACACAACATGTTATGCGTGTATCGAATAGTAATTCATTCCACAAACATAAAATTCTGTTAGTTACTCATGTTTACGAATATATAATTTCCTTTTTAAATACATATTAAGCAGTAAATAACTGTCTTTGGTAGGTAAAATTTTAAAGATAACATGTAGGTTACATGTATAAAGTGTATATTTTTCTTTTAATTATTTTCTTTGCAGCACAAGTAGAATAATGTGTATTGTTACAGGTTAGAGGAAGGGCAGGTGCAGCCGTTGCTGTTGGGAGATAATGGCTATCCTTGCAGAGAATATCTCTTCACGCCCATTTTGAATGCTGTAACAGCGCCACAGCAAAACTACAACAAGGCTCACAAAGCAACAAGAAATGTTGTAGAACGGCTGTTTGGCGCATGGAAGAAGAGATTCCCATGTTTGCGAAGGGGCCTCGCAAACAAATTACAGACCACAACTAATATTATAGTTGCTACAGCAATATTGTTCAATATTAGTAGGTCTGTTGGCGATACTGTCGATGATGATGATGATCCTGACGAAGATGATGATGAGGATGATGATGATCCAGCGTATCATGTGCGCGTAGAGGGCAATGGACCCGGTCTGATTGCACGTCAGGCTTTCGTTGCTCGTCATTTTTAATTAGTATTTTGCCACACACATGACAAATAATATGGGTTCAAATTTATATGCAAATACAGTGTAAGCCCGCCACTATGAATACAAGATGGTACGAGACGTTCTCAATTAGGAGTGTTTTCTAATGCACCGTCAGTTAGTATATGCAGTGTAGGTATTATATAAATGTTCAGTATTTACGAGTGGTATCGTCATGAGCACTTTTGTAGATTCTAGAGATTAACAAGCAACTAGTATCAACATACCGCGCAAAATAAAATTTTTTAAAATTATAAGTCTACATAATAAATACAAGCGCATGTAATAATCCTCGTTCATCAGCTTAGCATGGCAGAGTGAACGTGAGATACGTAATTGGAGGAAATGCAGTTGTATCTGATAATGCTACCGTGATTTGCTCGACTTCGATTGTTATGGACGTCTCTGAGTACAGAACGAAAGCGAATGTGGGTTGAGAACACAGCATCAATTGCGTGCATTTTGGTTTGTATTGTGATAACGAATGGCATAATCAGAAACACTTTCAAACTAAAAGTAGTATTTTTAACTATTTCTGTTATACTACAAGAAGTTATAAAGTTAAGTTTACGTAACTTAACCTGCTGTACTGGTTTGTAGAACATGTTTGATTATCAGGGCATGGCAACACGCCAAAATTAAAATTATTTTTCATTTGGAGCAATTTTTTTTACGCCTTGAGTAGATGTATCACTCTACCCAGCATAACCTGAGTAAGTTTGTAAACCTCTTGAAGCGTGTTTTTATACGTTACGAGTTATGATTTATTAACGACAGGTTTTTTTTTTTTTTTCGTCGAAATTATGTTGGAATGGAGAAATAAACCGTACGCTTACTAAAAACTGTTATTGTTGATTAGAATACTTGTCAACGTGGGTAAAATGAAACAGCCGCGCGTCTTATGTTAGACAAATCGAAAGATCTCATTGTTGCAGCATTGTTCGTTTCAGCCAATCACCTCGCCTTGCTAGACGACTTTGGCGGTTTTGTTTCTCTTACGTTTAGCCATGCTGCAGTGTGTGGAAATGGTAAAAACAGGTAATGCACATCATGAAATAAATGAAATAATATAATGGTACGCCAAATAAACAATAAACAGCTTTCTATCATTTTTGGAGTCTTGTTTTATAATAGCAGAGATACTAGCCAAGGTAAACTGTACTGTTAGTATTCCTAAACCACATACGTCAATACTCTAGAAATTTTTCACATAAACATTTGGTTCTTACGACAACTAGTAAGTACGACAAATTGTTGTGCTGTTTCAAACTCTCGTAGTTACGGGATTGCACTGTAATTTCTACTGCAGGATGCTCTGCAATGGAATTAATTTTAATGTTATCTTTTATTAACACAGTTGAACCCTGTTGTAATGTAGTATAAAATTATACTGCTCACTAGATTAGTTGTTTTTGGTCCGCAAAACTGTTTTAAAGCAAGAATTCTCCATACTGTAAGGAATTTCCCGTTTACAAAGCAGACAGTTTTGAGTCTTTACAGAAACATCAAAACAAGGTTTCATTTAACATCCTTGCAGTTTATTCGTATACATACAAACTGAAAAGTATAATTTCTTTGTCGTTTAGTGTTAGTGCAAAATGGTATGTTTTATTTTCAAACTTTAACATATATTTTCCATTACAATTAGTACTGATGAAATGTTCCGATGCTAGTGTAGTTAGTTGCAAGGGATAACTTTAATACTTTATGTTACTAACTTCACGTAATGTACGCAATTTCTATTAAACATGTTAATGGTTGCCATTGTCAAAGATGTATTATTATTTGAAGTATCAATGGTTTCGGTTACAATTACACAACAGGTATTAATTTTTAGTGTTTGCGTTATAGATGAAAATATTTTAAACTGGAGTACTGTTACTGATTTAAGGTGTAAACAGGGGTAAGTCCATCTATGCTCTTTTTGTTGAAAGTACATATAATTTTTACTTTGAGTGAGGAAGCTTAGCTAACATACGTCTACGTAGAAAAAGTAAATGAAAATTATTTACAAGCAAAAAAATAATTGAATATTTGGTGTGGTAATTATCTGCCTCACAAGTCAATGTAAAGATGACTAGCAAACCGGGAAAATGTGACGCATAGATAAATTTAAAATTGTGTGCTAGATCGTCATCAAAATGTATGAGAAATTATTTAACGAGAAAAAATTGCAAGCCTACATATAATGTATTTTATCATAAATTGTTGCACACGTGCTGCATTGTTATAGATCATTGGCTCTGCCTAACTAACTTGCAACATCGCAAATTATACAGGAAATAGAATTTGTACAGCAACAGTCCTTCTTAACATACCCCTTACATTTTGCAACTAACTTGTAATGACTTACACTTAAAATAGCAACTTTACTCCTTTAGGATGAAGTGTTTTTTTTTATTTATGAAATAACAAAATCAAATAATTTTTCAGATTAAACTAATGGTTTCAATCGACATAACCAGCCACTGTTTGAACACACTGTAGTGCAGCGATAATGATTTTGTTTACCACACTAATGCTGTAATGTTATTATTAATATGTTATTGAAAAGGTTAAAAAACCTATTACTGTAGCAACATTGAGTGTTCTTGTAAGTTAGTGCATATTTAGATGTACAACTGTCTGGCTATTTCCCTATGTTTAATATTTTGTTAGTAACAATTTGTTATTATGTATTAAAATATATTTGCCATAATTGACGTGCATGTTTTAATGTAATATAGTAAAACTGTTACTTTCACAAGGGAGTGACAACTACAACTTATTTACAGCAAGAACATCTTTAAAAAGTCTATTTTCTGTAGTGCTGTGTAAGGAAACTGTTGAGATACTAAACTGTACCCTTAGTTTGTTTGCAGATCTGCCATATACAAGTGCCATGTAGTATGTAGAAGCTTGCTGTACAATACCCGTAGACATTGGCCTTAAAGAAGAAATAAGAAGATAACATACCAGTTTCATCATCGACTACTGCGTATATATTTTTAAGGCAGCAAGGCTACGGATGAAATGGAAGCTGTCGAAAAGTAACGAAACCAAGTAATGCATTATGTTCTTGGATAAGTTTTCAAATTGTTGAGGTAAATTTCTTGTTTATTAACTTGTGACTGCACAGGGCTGAAAGAAAATATTATGTTAAAATAATATTTTCACATATATCCGATTGTAACTAAAATCTTTACGATAACCCAATTTGTTCAAGCAAAAGCAATTATTCTTTTGGAAGCTAATTGAATGGACTTATTCATCAGAAGGCGAACAGCCAACAACTATGTATACAGAGTTGTTCAGTAGCCATTGATATATAACTGAGAAACATTCCATGTATTTTAACCAACAGAGTGATCCAATTTGAAAACAATCTTTCTAGAAGATGAATTAATGTAATGATTAATGTAGAAACCGTGATATTAACGTATTTGTTTGCAGATGTAAAGAGTGTTGGAAAATGCCTTTTACTCCCGTTTCATCTTCTCTACTCCTCTTAGGTAACTATTTCGAAAAATGTGTTTGCTATGCTTTATGTTAATTAATCAGCTGATACATCTATTACAAAAAATTCAGTTGTATCAGTAGATATTGAGCATCAATTGAAAACACATTGTGTCTATTCGTACTATTTGAAGTCTAATTTAAGGAATACCTACCTAATCCTTTTGCTGTAAATAATGCACACATACCATTTACGTACCTTGTATTGAATTTGATGGTTAGGTGGTACGCAACCTACTGAAAAGTAATAGTATCCATCATCCATGAATACGTACACATGAGCTGCTTAAATATTACAAATGATACGTATGAGTAGTGTACAGGTAATTAATAACATATTCACCAAATTTTAGCTCCCTTAATCATGTAATTTCGAAACGTCTTGGAGTTTATGTGTTTTCTATTCAGGTATGTAACTAATTGAAGTAAAAATCACGACAAGAGTGCATTGAGTTTAAGCTGTACATATGATTAATAAAAAAACATTTTTCCCTTTTTTTCATTTTACCATGTGCCGTAAAGAGTTTGCTAGATACCAGTAACAAATATAAAACACATTTTAAGGAATTTCACCCTCTTTAAAAGCAGAATTAAAACAAAATTTACATTGCCGAACATAATTTTTTGTGTTTGCCCCATCATCCTCAAAGGAACCCTCACAAATAATTTTACATTTCTAGGTCCAGTGGTTTTGGCTGCTGTTTGATATGTACGTCAGTCAAGGTTATCGTTTATACATACAGATTAATCGAAAACACATTTTGTGTCTTTACACTACCTAATTCAAAGCCATTTGCTCTGTCTTAAAGACCAATGTTATAAGTTTGTGTACATGTACGGTGTAAGTAAAAATAACCAATATGGACAAATGGGGTACAGTTATACAGGAATAATGAAGCAATGTAACTTTAACCTCTTTAGTAGTGGGATTTAAGGAAACATAAAAATTTCCCATTTCTGGTAATTACCTAAAAATAACTAGTAAACAATGTTCAACTCTGTACGTGTAATGGTTTTATAGATATTGACTATTAATTGAAAATGCATAATATTTTCTCAAGTAAAGAAATGGAATTTTTTTTTAAAAATGCCTTCTATTGCCTAATCTATGAATATGATTCATAAGTTGTAGCACAAATTACTGCAGTAAGGCAAGGTAGATGAAGGAAAAAAAAAACATTTCACTCCTGAACGGGATGAATTTCTAAAAATCGTTGGCAAGTTCGACCTAAAGGCAAACCACACAAACAGTTTAACGTACAAGTGGACAACAGTTTGACGTGTCATTAGATATGTATGTTAATGTTATTCTTTTTTTTTTTTTTTAATGTTAGTCCGTTTCTCAAAAAACGTCTTGCAAGCAATTAATTAATACAAACAAATATTTTCTAATAGATGTAATCTAAGAATATGCAAGTTCAAGATATTTATTCATGGTAGTAGTAACATAATGTAATGAATTTAGCGAAAATAGACAGATTTGTCACGCCAATCGAGTATTCGGATGTAGATAACTTTGTTGGTAAATGTCTCGAGGGCTTTGTAATAAACTGGATAAATCGGAAAGGGATGATATTGCCTATGTCAAATACATATTCTTTCATTACTGCTTCCGACTATTACAAATTCACGTGTGAGCGCTAACGTACATACGAACACAGACAATAATGAATATTACAGTTTAATTCAGTACTGTAAACATGACGAACATAATATGTATGAATTAATTTATACGTTACAACTTGTCTGATGCTGAATAAGTTTGAAAGTTAGTGTACCGTCTACGAAATGTTTCTGAAATAGATTTCTGACTCTCAGTTACATTTGACATACTTATCGTTTTGCTATTTTTCCATCTAACGGTATATTTTAATTACAACTTCCTCAGCTTGAAATGTCGTAAGGGTATCCTATCGAAGATGATATGAAATGTGTCGTGAGAATTTTCGTGTATCGTTAACGATCCCAATATGCTGACTGAACGAGGTGTCGCAGCTGTTACATATTAGACTTACATTTGAGAGAATCAGGGTTCTATTTTGAATTCTGGAATTACTTATTTCCTTTTTCCGTGGTTTGCTGACATTTTTCTAGCTAAATCGTAGGTTAACCCTTACAACAAGTCATGTCAAATTACCCTCTCAATTCCTATTGTACAAAGTTGTCCGTGAAGACTTTGTTCAGAAATGTAAGGCCCACTTACATTACCCATTACTTTGCTATTAAATTAACAGAAATAGAGTTAATTTTTAGTTACGTAATTAAAACAAATAATCACATTTGTAGTATAGTGGTAATGTATGAAAATTATGTACCTTATATTGTGTTAGCAATGTAAGAGAATAGGTTTTCTTTGATTTATACGTTTTTAGTGTTTTTGTCCAATGATATACTCGGTTGGTTCCTTCTGTTGCAATAATGTTATGTTCGTGCTATGTGCTCTGCATGTATGTATAAACTGTACAGTTTAGTAATGGAATACTTCAATATTAATATTATGTACATTTATGCACACCTTCTCTTGGTTAACGTAAAAAAAATTGTTACTATGTTTACTTTTCTTAGAATAGAATTGTAACCCAAAAATGTGCATATACTGTATAGATTATATTGCAGCATGTACATAGCATGAATGTGTAATAACTTGCTTTGCAGGTATGTACATATAAAAAGAAAAATTAAAAAGTCAATAAACTTTCTTAAAAGTATCATGTTTTTAATTTATTCATTTTGTGTACACATTCCAGTGATAGTAATTTTGTTTAACGAGTTATATATTTTTCTTCAAAAAAGTTATAACATTAGATAAGTGGCCGACTTTACATTATGTCAATTTTCGTTTAGGTATGTAATTGTTACATGTAAGTAGTAGACTATGATAAAAAAGAAGAAAAGGTTGTAGGAAAGGTTTTTTTTTCTTTTTCAAACTGGTACTTTGCAATAAGCTATATAGTTACTTTGGATGAGTAACTTATAATTTTTTTTATTAATTTTATTTTTATTACATCAGACTAATTCAATTTTTCTAACTATGTCACAGTAATTCAATGTTATATATTGTTAATGTTCACAGGTGTAACATGTGATTATAATCTTATAATATTAGTAACAAGAAATATGTGCACTACATACAGAAATATTATCACGTAAAGTAAAATAACTTGCATGTTGTTTGGAGTTTCTTACATATATTTTTCATTGCTATTTTTTGTACTATTTAGTTAGTGTTATGAACCAATTTAATTTCATAATAAACTTTTGTACCATAACCTTGTGAGCACTATCAGTTTGTTAGGAAGTTGGGAAACGTAATATGGGACAATGTTTGAAAATGTTTGTTGCCATTAAATGGAATGATTTTTAATGAGGAAAAGTGGGTTATAGGAAAGGAAATTTCTTTTTTTTTTTTTTTTTCAAGTACAATAGCTGAGAAATATATTGCATGTAGTGCGGCATTTTCCTTTCCTTGTATTAGGAATATCATTCAAGCGTGTCAACCTATTCATATAGCAATTTATAAAATAAGGGTTACTATCTTTATTGACGCGAGGCAATCGTAATGCTGTTCGATGTAGAACAGAAGCTACTTTTTGGTATTAGGAGGCATGAACTTCTTTCTTATTCAGAACAATTAATAGTAATATATGATTCCTGCATGACGAAATAATAGTTCTTGGTAGTAGTTTTTAACAATTGGTAAACATTAGTAATAACAATCATGTTCATTCGTACGTACCCTTGTATAAGTGATTGTAATTGCACATAATAAAGATGAATACTATTAACAGAGACAACAATATCATGGTTTTGCATGTAATATGGGATATAGTTAAAGGTAAATGTGCTATAAATGCTCAGTATTAAGTACTTTACTTCAAGGTACTTTTAATTATTACATGCATTTACTGAAACCATGCAAAAAGCTTTGCCATGTAGTACATTTTTGAAGTGCACTACAGTAATTTCAGGCCATAGGCCGAAATTCCATGTTCTTTGGAATTACATTTCACTGTACTAATGCAGGACTATGTATGGGAAGGAACATAACTTCTCAGAAAAGAGGATATTTGTGTCTGGTAAAAATTTTTTTAACTGTACGAAAAGACTTATAAGTGTAATGTCCATTTTAAACTACTCTATATAGATAATTATGTTCATGAAACATTTGCTAGTTTCATTATCAAAAATGATTGGTGGTTTTCTCCCATTGTCCACGAAGATGAGAGTGCATGTCCATGTACACATTTTTTAATTGATACTTTTTATTGTTCAAGTAATAACATTACTGAGTAAGCAATTTAATACAGCAACAACCAAGTTCAGAATGGAATAATTATATACAGTAAAACTATTTACCACATACAATGTCCAAATGTTCACGGTGAATGAAGCAATATGGTCCAATTAAGTTTTGTTGACTTAAAAGTTTAATGTTTATTGTGACTCCAGAAACTGTCATCTAGGTTATATTTTAATTGGCCACAAGCAGGTACTTATAGAACAGACAACAGTTATTTTTCCTCTATTAAATTTCCAATATTCATTCCAAACGGACAGATACAAAAATGCTAGAACGTGCCAGTTGTTATCATTAACTACTTGAACTGTAAAGTGATGCTAGTAACATAAAATGTTATTTTGTAAACAAAACAAAAAGTGGCAAAAGTTATAGTAAACTGTACAGTGCTGAATAATTATGAAAAGCAACTACGTATTACAGTCAGTCTTGTAGACAATTATGGTACTTCTGTGTGACCTAGAGGTGCTACATTATGTTGCACATTGTTTTGTTATTGTGTTTTAAAATTTCCAACATTTCAAAATAGTAATGAGTGTTTTACACAGCAATCCAAAGAAGGTAAAGGGATATTTAATAAATAATACTACTAGACAAAACCATATAGAAAAACATCAGTGTCTGTTTAAAAATAAATTTATTTTTTTCTTTCAAGTATTTTATAAAGTTACACACCATACAATTACATATTACTATCATTATGATGCAGAGACTGTAAAAAAACAAGGTTAGTGGACATGCATTAAGTATATGCTGTACGTTAAGCTAGCGAATTCATGCTGGATTAGACTTTTAAATATCATTAAATTAAATCATCCTCGGTACGTGTACACAGAATGTAGCTATGTTCTTAACACTAAGCAATGCATAACATTGAAAAAATGTATTTCTTCTACGCATTATTACTGATGCAAACAATTACAAATAACTTTGCACATTACTCTCTTCACACACAGTTGTATCCGTTGAGCCGATTTCCTTCAATTATTACTGCCTGTTACGACAAACAATTGTAACGTATTATTATAATGGTGCATTGTAGTATCATTATTAGAGGTGTTATAAATTTAACTGGAAAAGTAGTTAATGTTCATATATTAAGAACATAATGCAAAGAATGACTTAAAAACATTACAAGAGATTACATTGCACAGTACTCCTATTAATATCAAAGGTATTATTTTGTAGCTGTACCTAATTTGTCTAAGTTCCGGAATTACCTTGTTACACTATTCAACTATGTACGAAGAATGAAGTCTGTTTCTAAAAAATGTAAGGAAAATACCAACAGTAATAATATATTTTGAGGAAATATTAAGGTTTTTTTGAAGGCATGTTAGGAATCATACTGGACTGAGATATGAAGCCATTGTAATGTAAAAGAGAACACAATTGTTACACATCCACGTTCCTAGCCAAGCACTGCTACAGTGCTGTGTATAATAGAATAAGTCGCGCTGTTCGATAGTTGTAAAAATTTCATTTAAAAACACATAACTTAATGTTATCTACTCGTTACCTTCATAATAAAAACCCGTAACTCCATACAATTGAAATTGGACATTCGAGCATTTGTAAACCATTTTTGTATGGTATTTACAAAGAAATATTACTTAAAGTAGATACAAAAAGTTCATTTCTATTAGTGTTGTTCAAAAATATGTATTTTTTCTCATTGTGAGGGAATTCTCCTTATTTCTTAATTGTTGTAAAATACTGTTCCGAGGCTTTACTGTTAAGGTAACCTAAATGTGTCAGGGATTGGTGTAATATGCACGATAAGTGTCCTTTTTCGTACATATTTAATGCAAGTCAAATGTTAACTGTATTTGAATGTTTGAATTAAATATTTGTTGCATAAAAAACTCTGCAATTTAGTAATAACACAATCCGACCTTCGTTTAATAGGTCATACCAGTAAAAGTAGTGTAATATTATATGTTTAATGACAGTGAGTGAGAGAGTGCCTGCATAAAAAGCTTACACACTGTTTACATAAAACTGTGCATAGGCAAATGACATATTATTGAAACAAGTTCGCATGAACGTGTATAACCTCTGTATGTAAAGGCATATAAAAATATGACAGTTTAGTACAGCCAAGTATATATAAAACGAGATGCACTGGTTGTATTATGTAAGGAATTAAATTAATAAAGTACCAGTAACCTTGCGTAAACCACATTCAAGTAGTAAAAAAGAAGTTATCAGTATGAAGCTGTCTCATAGTTAAGCTGGAGCAGTACAAAATATGAAGTCTTTGTGGCAAGAAGATATGTTTTGTAATATTAAAGTTACTGAAAGAACATAAAAAGGGTTATTTTATAGAACACACTCTGTACTTTAAAACTCAACACAATTAACTGCATTACAATTATATGACAAGCATAGGTGTTATATAACTGTGGCAGCTTGTCGGTTGCCAAGGAGTACAAAAGTTGCAGAGAACTGTGAAGGGTTGTGCACTGCCAACAACCGTTGAGCCGACACTATTGTGTTTCCATTCTCAGAGCAGTGCGTCAGACCTTCAATTGGTGTTTCTGACCTGTTGAACTGGAAGCATACTTTTCAGAGCTTAAAACAATTTTTTTTCCATGCACTAAGGCTTTTACGACAATTATATTTATTGTAATTGGTAAGTACAGTACTTTCTTTATATTTTACTCTAACGTTTTTCAACAGTCTATTGTATACAATCTGAACGTAATATGTCATGTACTGAGTAGATTGAAGCAACTATTGAACTATGCTTAGCTAAAGTAGGAAAAGGTATAAAATTTTGGAATAAGTAAAATGAACTGTAGGTTATTGGTGAAATAATAATTAGCAATTGTAATAGTTTACTTATATCTTGCACTCTGTACAGTATGAGCTGGACAACAAATTCCAGTCCTACATGTAAAGCATTTTTATTTAAGCATAAACAATTTTTTCCAACAATATCGGTGGCGGTGAAGTGAAGCAACTTTTTAAGGTGCGGTAAAATGTAGGAGATGTAAGCATATATCCTGAAGATACGTGTCTGTGAATGACAACGTGCTCGCAGCGAATGAATCCTCGACCGCCATGACAGCAGAGCATTGGTCTGAGCAGTGTAATACTGAGGCACACGGAACTTGTGAATTTATTTTATGACTATAGATTAATGTAAAATTTAAAAAAAATTTATACATTTTTTGATTCTATGCTACTTTTAAGACTTTTTGTTACTAAATTTTTCTAGCTTGACATAGAAATGTGGCTTGTAAAGGCTACGTAGTTATGGGCCATTCGGGATAAATTGAACAGTCACGAAAGCCCTGCTAAAGTTCTATTTTCAGTCAATACATATCTTTCCATGCTTAACAGCTGACGCCAGGAAATATGTAATGTACCTAGACACGCCATTTGATTGTGCGTTTGAGAAAAAATGTGCAGTCGGTATAAATCGGTAGTTTGATAAAAAACAGTAATTTTATTATATCAAATACCATTACGTCAATTTGGGTTGATTTTGATACAGTATTGTATTTAAATAGGCGCATACACAGAACTGTATTGCGTAGTTAAGATGTCAAACTTACAAGCAGTAAGACAACGTTACTGTATTTTGAACTATGCAGTAGTGGCTAGAGATATTATTCAAAGGTTACATTTTTCGTGCTCACTTTATTCCGGACGGCCTATAGAGGTTTTCTGTGTCCTGTAAGACGGTGACAAAATGAAATTTATGTAACAAGAAATTAGAAATAACAAATGTGACACTCTCCGTCCATTTTCAGATAGTGAATACTCATTTCATAGGCAAGTGTATATTGAGTACTGTAAAGAGGCAACGCAACAGTGATACACATTGAACTTGGATACACGATAGAAAATGGGTAACATTTTTTGGCACTAGACTTATGGACTTTGGTTTTATATTGTTCCCTGTGGGTCTGAAGTCCTAATTGAAAAAGGAGTGTAAAACACTCTTCATCTCTATTATTCTATTAAATGTATCCATGTAAACGCTGGGATGATTCCTTAACAAAGTCCATGCAATGTTCCTCTCTTATATCCTATCATGGTATTAAGTTATGAATCACTGTGCTGCCGACAAGACATAAAGGCTACTTAACCATCAATTACATACGTAATATTGCTAAATTTTTCATTACAAAATATCTTGTATACCAGTCTTACAGATATTTTCAATATCAATTATAACTTACAATTTTTGTAGTGAAGCAAAGATATGGATAATAACCTTTTACCAAATGTCATTACTGACTGGAAACATTTTCTGTTTTTTTGCTTCGCTTAGCGTCTTTTCTATTGAGTTTTGCGACTCTCAATTCTTCGTCGACAAGCGCTATTTTCCTTTTTGTTAACTCCAATTCAAGTTTTGCTCTCTGGAGTTCTACCTCAGCCACCTGAACTTGGATTTTCCTTTCTTTAAGTAGTTCTGCAGCACACTGCTTTAATACTTCTGCCTCCTCGTCCCTATTATCTTGCCTCGCCTGAT